>CAJQZJ010005020.1:10447477-10589316 GCA_907164525.1 Lophiomys imhausi
CTTCATTTCTTGCTTGAGTTGCTGCCTGGACTTCCTTCCCTCAGTGATGGACAATAAAGTAAATACCTTTATCCCCAAACTGTTTCTGGTCATTGTATATGACAGCAGGAGAGCACTTGCTAGAACATATGGTTCTAAAGTATCACTGCTTTAAACAAAAAATGTTATGAATGATCATAACATGTTGTAAATATGCAAGCATCACCCTTCTTATGAATTATGAAATTCTATGTGCAGTACCTTATATGTTACCTGGCATAAAACATGTCCCCCCAAAATCTGAGTTAAATAATGCGTGAGTGAACGCCACTGATCTGTCCTTTTCTCCATGCCACTGTTTTGTCAAAATGAGGTATTAGAAACTTTGTTCTTCAGCCAAGCCAGACAGAGATGGGATGGTAATGAAATTCTCTTCCAAAGCCACATCTTCCAGTCATCTTCACCCCTCCACTTCTGTCAGTCTGATTTCTTCCCAGAAACCCAATGGCCAAAACAGCCTTTTATTTGATCACAATCAGGAAAGCTATTATTTACTTTGGTCATATTTTCCTTTGCCATGACCTGCTTCATTGCATAAGCCATGTGAGAAAGATCTTAATAGATAAATTGTTAATTATCTACTTAAAAAGAAATATATTGTGGCACTAACAAAGACAGAGGCCAGAGCAGAAGCCTTGGTTTCATCAAAGAAATATAATCACCCAGATGCTAGACAAGGTAAGGCAAATCTTGGTTCTCAAAGATCTTCCCTGAATCTGTTAAACCTAAAAATAATAAATATGTGCCCTTTGTATATGTAAACATTCTGTTTATAATAACCTATAAGAAGAATATTTCATCTACTCCATATATAAGGAAATTGAGTCTCTGCAAAGTTAAATAACAATTGTTTTCACCTCTGTGTATCAGGTGTTTGAATATGTGTATTAGTTACTTTTCTCATTACTATAACAAAGGTCATGCCATAAACCACTTAATGATTTATCTTGTTTCATAGCCCATGGTTGCTTGGCCCCATTCACTTGGGGAGGACATCGTGGTTATGGAAGTATGTGTAAGAGTAAGTTTTTTACCTCATAGCAAAAGTGAGGAATGAGGAAGGAATTATTGATCAAGTATAACCTTCAAAGGCATGATCCTACTAATGGACTTCCTCCAAATACTTGCCTCCAGAAGTTTTCAGAATCTCCCAAAATAGCACCAACTATCAGGGACCAACTATTCAGACACACATGAGCCTGGGGAGTATTTTTCACATTTAAACCATAACACTTTAGGGAAAACTGTTTACTTTTTAAAAAATACATTTGTTTAGATAAAAGAAGATAATAGTAGCACTGAATTTTTAGACTTGTGCTAAGGACTAAAGATACATATCACTTAAATAGTACCTAGTACATAACAAGCATGCTTTATATTATACTATAGCCTATATATACCATAATCCCCTACTGGTGCTGGGGGACAAATTACAAGGATCTATTGGACCCCTGATTCCTTCATTTATATGGAACAGAATGTATAGAACACTCTCTTTTATGCATATATAGCTTAAAGTAAATTTTAATGTGTAAATTAGTCACAGTAAGAGATTAACAATAACTGATAACAAAACAGAACAAGTGTAGCAATATACTGTACAAATTCATTATGTTTGTGTTTTAGAATCATTATTAAGTAATATAATTGAAGTGAATACCAGCAAGGTGTTATCACAACAGTTGATCTTGATAACTGAGATAGGAACTAAGTGACAAAATGACAAATAGGTGGCATCTTAGATTCCTCTTACTGTAAACAAAATACCCAAGAAAAGCTCCTCAAGGGAGGATAGGTTTATTTGACAAACAGTTCCAGGTTACAGTTTATACGTACAGGGAAGGCAATACAGCAGAAGTTTGAAGCTTTTGCTCACACAATATCAGTGAGGGACGTATTAATGTGTGCATGCTTGCACTCAAATCACTTTCTCCACTCTTATAGTTCAGGACCTTTTATCTAGATGATGGAATGATGTTAAGCATTCTAAATATTACTTAATTGGTCTTGCTTGCTGTCTGTTACTTACATTGTCTCTGATTGGTTAAGTAAATGCTGAGGCCTGGAGATTGGGCAAGGACAGAGATAGTTGGGACTAAGGTGCACGGGCCTCAGAGACAGAGAGCATCTTGGGAGGAAAAAGCCTCAGAGGAGAAGCCAGGGAGCAGGAAGAAGGAGGAACATATGCCATGGGATAGATTAAAGAAGATCGTTCCACGTGGCCTGGAACATCAGCATAATGTGGAGAATAACAGTTCAAAGGGACCTATGTATATATGGGGTCACATTTGGGTAATAGAATTATGAGCTAGCTTAGATGGGCTAGGATTGCATAATTCAGGCCACAGCTTGTTGAAATCCATCAAGTGTCTGTGTGTATTCATTTATAAGGGCGGGTTAAGATTTAACACTGCCAAATCAATTAACAATAATATAAATACTGTTAAATAATTTAATTAGCCATTTTTTCTATACCTAGGGAATGGTGCCACCCACTGTGGGCAGTTCTTCTCTCCTAAATTAAATAATTGGAAAACCACATATATGCCCACAGTCCAACCTGATCAGACAGTATCTCGTTGAGATTCTCTCCCCAGGTGATTCTTAGTTATGCCAATTTTATAATTAAAAGCACCATTTGTAGTTAATATACACAGGTAGATACAACGGACAATTAGATGACCCATACTTTCTGTGAGAAGGACGAGGCACTGACAGACTTCATCACACTGCCACAAAGGAGTGTGCAATTCAAAATTTGTTACTTATTTCTAGTATTTTCTATTTGATGTTTTCACATTGTAATTAAGCAGTAGTAACTGAAACTGCTCCCATGTGTATTAAATGCTACTGACTTTTTGTTGCTGTGATTGCACCATTAATATCCTATGGTGACTATGATGATGGTGCCATCCTCTATGCTAGGATTTTGAACATTCGAAAGTATGTAAGACAAAGTGAATGTTCTTCAGGAGCTTCCAGCATCATTTAGTCTCCAACCCTTTATCTAGTGAATAATGAAACTGGGCTCTGAACTATGGTTGGAGACTTTTAAAACACCTTTCTGTTACCTACTGTGTCCCTGTCTGATAGTCTGTGTGCGATATCATTGTCATCAATTGTTTATGTCTGTCTTCAACACTAAATTTAATTCCTCAAGACTAGATTACTTAAAACTCCCTTTTATGTCCTCAGTCCCCTAAGCAGCCCTCGACTCACAATTATTCTGGGTATGTTTGCTATTTTCAACAAAAAAACAATACATTGGGCCATGTGTCTCCTGCTTTTCTGCACACCCCAGTCAGAGTCACTGTCTCAGGGCTTTCATCCCTTCCTCTGCCTTCCATTCGCCCTCCCCCTCTCCCACCTCTTTTCCCCATTACAATTCTGCAGTGAGTGATTCCCTCTGTCATCTTACCTTAAATTGATGACTCCAGCCTGCTGATGCACTGAGCCACATGGCTAATACATCAGCTAAATGGATGCCGAAAACACCACCTGCTCCTTCAGGCAAATGGCACTTTGGAAAATGGAATGTGTAATCAATAGAATTAAGCCTTAAGCAGCTTCCATACCCATGTCCCAGCACAGAGCCTTAGCAAGCAAGCAATGGGAAGATTTCTTTTCCTTTTGTTTTGCTTTTATTTCTCAACACTTTTCAAAGCACATGACTTGGGACTCATTAGGACAGTTGTGTTGCCACTGCCACAGTCAACTCAATATCCTCCACAAAGCTGTTTCTTCTCTCCCCATTAACTCAGGTGTCTCTGCCATTTTCCCTTTATAGCCTATCTAGGAACCTTAGAGACATTTTTCAATAGGCTTAGAAGAAGGCCAGGCGTCTGGCTGTGCCCCAAACTATAAGCAATCTGAGTCCGAAGTCAGACAGGACATAAGTGACCTTGGGGAAGACAAGTTACTTAGTCTCTCTGAGCAGCAATCTCCTCATCCATGAAGTAACAGTAATTACTCTCGCCTCATGATTTTTGTTTTTAAAGATGGTGTATGTTAATACATGAAGGTATTTTACAAATGACAAAGCTGCATATGAATACCAATCTCCATCATCATCATCATCATCATCATGAGGATAGGTGTGTGGACTCCCTTCACATTTCCCTTTGGAATCTCCCTGAGGAAGTAGGATTTCAGACATGGAACAGACTTGGCTTTACTTTTTCTAGGGTTATCACAAAAACAATTTAAAAACAAAACAAGCGAACAAACAACAGAATCTTGAGAACTAGAAGGAATTTAAGTGTCCCTGGTAAAAAAGCAGACTCTGCTCTCTATTCTTGTTACAAATTTAAAAAACAAAGACCAGTATGGGGGAGGATTTTGCCCTCACTCTAGGTTAGTTCCTGTGGGGAAAGATGCTCATGGTCCTATCTTGGTGTTGGAGAGTCTCCTGTAGCTTCTGTCCAGCAACTCTTCAGGACAGCATATGACAATGGCATGTGTCTGTCTGGGTCAGGCAATCGTCAGTCGAGAGTCTTCCTCTTCTTCATCCCCAATGTGCCCAACTCACATCATCACACTGAATAGTCTTTCCCAAAGCTATCCTCTCATCCTCTTTCTGGGAAGTAAAGTTTCTCCAACAGCAGTGATTACCTACAGTGCAAAGGAGCCCTTCGGAGTGTCCTCATGACACTCCTCCACTTACTGGACTTTAACCTTGCACGGCCTGGTAGGGTCACTTCTATTATTATTCTCTTGTGCTAACTAGCCCAGTAGCTTTCAACTGGAGATAAGTTTTGTCCTTCTCTCACTACTTCAGGGAACATTTAGCAATGTCTGAAGATATCTTTGATTGTTAAGATTTAAGAGGGGTTATTACTTGGAATCTACTGGGTAGATGTCATACACATTATTAAATATAGTATTGCCACTGCTGGGAAGCTCTGGCCCAGTTCATTCGCAGAGGTCTGACTTCCTGTCTTTAGCCTACACACAAAGGTCTATGAGCTCTGTGAACTTCTATGATGCATTGCTACCAATTCCTTCAGACAACTCCACATAATAGGTTCTTGGTAAGTGTTTTTCAGTTAAGGAAGAGATTGATTGCATACTCAGACAATGTATATTAGGAGAAAGATAACTGGGCTTAAGTTGGAAGACTCAAGCTCAGACAAGGCTTCAAGAGTTGGCTTAATTTGCAATCCATAGAGCCTTAGTATCCATTCTGATTGCAATTTTTCATTGTAACAGACAGGTCCATGGTTTAAAGAAATTTGTAGACTACTGAGACAGTTCATCTCTAAAGATAAGTTTTAGGTCAAAATCCCCTCTGAAGATTTCTTAGAAAAGAAATTGGGAGATAGAAAGAAGGAGAGGGAGAGAGAGACGGAGACTGTCTTCTCCAGCCTTGAGGTGAAGCCCCTTCCCTGCAGGGCTTCCTTCTAATGTGGACATTGCCCAACTCTTTGACCTGCTTGTGCTGATGCATCAAACAGTGGGTCTGAGTATGCCAAGAAAGAGGCTGGGGGAGACTCTTGCCCCTCCAACCCCAGACAGCCTTCTCTGGTCACTCAGAAAAGTGCCAACAAGAAGTAGCCTTGATTTTTGCTACATCTAACCACAGCCCATATATTCTCTAAATGAATCAATGAAGAGCAGTGCCTAGCTATAGCCTGACTAAATGAGACCTGTGGAGGGTCATGTGCTACATGCTAACGGAAGTGGAACAGAGGGGCCCCAAGTGAGGGTTCTGAGGAGAGACAGAAAGTGAAGAGAGGAGGAGTTGAATGTTAGTCATGAGGAACATTGGCCCTCTGATTTGGAGACAGGAGGAAGGGAAGTTGCTGAGGAAAACAGGAACACTAAGTAATGCTTGCCAACAGAAAATGAGGTAAGTTTTTCAGGAGATTGCAAGGGAAGATCCCAGGATTTCATGCTGCTTTTGTTCATATCTTGCTAGTGACTTTAGAGAATGTTTTCTCTGAGTCTTGATTTACATGTGTGTGAAATGAAGCTGATAATGCTTTCTCTGCTTGGTTACAGAAAGACTGCTTGACCAGCGCTTATCTCTTAGCAAGTAGATGCTCAATACATATTTATCATTACTATTAATAGCAACTGGTCCAAGTTTGTAGAAGTAGAGATAAGAAGTCAGTAGCTTACTAGAACTTCTGGTGTCATTTTGGCTACTTGTTTGGTAGGCTGTATGTCACAAAAGCACTTTTTAGCTCAGTCACTGTTTGTATGGCTTACATGAAAAACGGATCCAGAGAAAAACAAGGCCATACTTGCAGCCAGTGACTATGAAGTCCAAAGACACTGGAGCTGATGCCCCAGGTAAAGACTGAGTTGCTGTCTTACTTTGATCTACATCATAGATAAGCACCGCAGATTGAGTGACAAATGAGTAACAGAAATGTATTTCTCACAAACATAGAGGCTGAGCCTTTAAGATAAGGGGCTAGCATAATCAGACCCTGGTCTAGATCACAGACTATGGTTGGTCGATCGTCTTATTTCCTTGTGTGCCTAACTAGTTCCTTGGGGCCTTTTTTTTTTTTTTTAAGGAAATCTAGCATTCTCTTTTGGGAGGACTTTACCTCTCAAAAGCTTCACTTCCTAATTCCATCCCATTGGAAGTTAGAAATTTAATATGTGAATTTTGGGGAATTCAGGCAGGCATTCATTCCATTACAGAAAACACACCAGGTGGCTTTGGGCAGTGTATGCTTTATTTGTGGCATTCTGTCCTCAGTGGAGGAAGGTTATTGACATTGTTTTATCAAATCTCAACATTGTCATGGGAGAATGAAGAAAAACACACAGGAACAAATGAATAGCAAACAAAGGGACAAGCTAGTTGTAGATTTTATTCCAAGTAGCTGCATGTCTGTCTGCAGAGGGAGGAAATGAGTTTCCTACCCCTGCAGTAGGCCTGCTTAACTCTAGGCACTGTCAGCATGACCAGCAATCCAATAAGGCAGTGTTCCGGCTGTGCCATTAGCTCATTATGTAGAGGCGAGTGTCCACATTGATCTGTTTATCTCCCAGACCCGGCTGCTGGAGAAAGGCCAGCTGTTCCTGAGAGCTGCCTCTCCCCTTGACTCGTCAGAAAACCTCAGAGGAGTCAGGTCCTTTCTTTGTCCCTTTTAACTTCAAGGTCACTTCAGTGCAAATCAGGAGATGGGCCACAGCAGTGCTTTCTGAGGGCTTTAGTTACTGCATCCTCCCTCTCCCCTGTAAACTACCCCTTGGAAATGACCCTCATAGAAATGAAAAGGACTGTTGTTGGAAATGCCTGAATTTACAAGTGGACAAACACCCATTTGAAGCAGATGTCCCTTCTTCCCTGCTAGGTATCTGGCCTTGTGGAAGTCACTTCCCCTCTCTGAGCCCTAATTCTCTCCTTTGCAAATCCACTAAGAGCACCTGTGTCCTAAAGCCATTGTGAGAGTTCAATGGAATGTGTTTGAGAAAGGACCTGAGCATCTTCCAGCTCAGGTTTTCTGTCTGCCATCTCTCAGACAAGATGTTCTCTTAGGCAGAAGGATCCAAATATTCACTGGGACTTGGATATGGGGGTTTGTAAGATTTATGTGCAAGCACCCTGGCTAACATAGTTATTGTGTAAATAATGTGTTTTGTGGATGACTCATTAAGAATAGACATTACCAAGAATGTGGGATTTTCTACCCTGAATTTAACCAGTTAACCCTGTAAGCAACCTGTCATCCCATAGGTGACCCTTACTATTGGAAACTAGAATGCCTAACAGAGTACAAGTTGATTTGATTTAATTCTTTTAAAAATAATAACTATTATTAAAATGCCAAACATGTATCCTTATGGTCAGCAATTCCCACTTGACCTGGGTTCTACCAGGTAATAATAGCAAAATCCACCTTCCAGAACTGCTAGAATTATAGCCTTCCTGTTCAAATATATGTCTCAAAATTGACTGCTTTTATCTTCTCACATATTCTTTCTTCTCTACTACTGCTGGTATTTTACTTCAATATTGTATTTTATATACTCATTATAAAAATGTATAAAGGTAGAATAATTTAAATTTTCACTGCTGCTAATCTAAGAAATGAACATCACTCACTGTGTTTATTAAACTCTTCCCTGTATCACTATACATTTTCAGTAAAATGGGTGTCATACTATATTATTTTAGCATGATCAATTTCCCTGTGTTATTAGTCTCTAAGAGTGTGCATTTAAGTGTTTCACAAAATTCTACAATCTGGATGTGAATATTTATGTTATCACTCCATCTTATTCAACGTTTACATAATTTGCTATTTTTATTATTATAATTTAAGGAGCATGTATGTGTGAATCTCTGATCATTTCCTTAGAATAGCACTCATTCAATTCTTTCATTAGCATTGAAAATTTATTATTTATCTTTAAAGAACCCCTACCCACCTCCTAAGTTCTGGGTTTCATGCTGTTTTAGAGACTGGGATACCCCCTGGTGGAAGTAACAGAACATGGCCCCAAGCTGTTACAAATACCCTGACATGGGAATATAGAGTCTAAGCACACAGCCTTCCAAAAGTTGCATCTGCAAGGCTAGTCTGTCACCACTCCAGGTTTCTTTTGGACAGAACATCAAAGACAAAAAAAAAAAATGTGCTCATGTGTACACATAAACACACACAGACACAGACACACACACACACACACACACACACACACACACACACACCCCACATACACATGAAAATCAAAAGGAAAAGCCAAATGAAAATTCACTGAGAAAGTTCAGACTTAACAGTGAGTCTCAAAGCAAAGAAGTGAGCTGGGCTGGAGTCTCCCAGCTGCCCCCTCTCCTATACCTGCCCTTCCCTACAACAAAACTGTCAGAGTTAGAGGATGCTTCTTCTGTGGCAAGAGATGTCCTAGACCAGAAACCTGCCCATCAGGACACTAGATGGAGCCAGATGGGAAAGTTTATGATCTAGCTGCAGTGGAATCATTTTCTGCACTTTACTTTTTCAGAAACAATTGCATGATATAGCTGATCTTGCAGAAAATCTATTTCTCTAGCATTCTTCAGTTGAACTGCCCTCAATCAATCATTCATCAAACATTCACAGAGCTCTTGCCCTGGGCCAGACACTTAGCTGAATCAAACACAGACCCTACTATAAAGGAGTTTTGGGACTGGCGAGAGATAAATTCATTTCCCTTTGCTTCTCTTCATTCTTTCCAGACTCCATGCAAGAAGACCAAGCAGACAGCATGGCCACCCACAAGAGTTTTCTGTCTCCTGGTCCTTATTCTTGCATCTTCTTCTCTCCAGAAAACCATTTCCTTTTAGTTCTTGGCATGGAAGTCTTCTTACCTCTATCACACCTAATCCAATAAGTTCATCCTCTGGGAGGCCTTTCACACTTTGAAATCCTCTTTCATTTCTTTAACCCTTTGAGCAGGAGTTTTCAAACTGCCACCTGTGCCAGAACTGCTTAGAAGGCTGGAAGCCTCTTTCAGTATTTGAAATCTCATAAGCCTAGGATCTAATTTGCATTTTAAAGAAGTTTCTGAGACATGTCGATTCAGTTGGTTTAAGGGACACACTATGTGATCCTGTCTTAATGGTGAATGATCCATCATCATGTTTCATAATATTACATTAACCAGGACAGTCCCTGCACTCACTACTTCTACATGCCAGAATGGGTGACAAAACGGGACAAAACTTGTTTGCTGTTCCAGAACAGTGTAAAAGTACTCCAGAAGAAGAAATAAACCTGTAACTACTAATTCTAAAGAATCAGTATATTTTTCCTTTTGCTTGGATATGATAAAATACCTTGCCAGAAGACAACTGAAAGAAACAGTGGTCCCAGATGGACAGAGTCCATTCTGGCAGGGAAGCCTGTGGAGAGGAGCAGGAGCAGGAAGCTGATTGATCACAGTTTTATCCACACATAGGAAGCAAAGATAACAGAAAGTGGGCCGAGACTATAACCCTTCAGAGCCCACCTGCAGTGATGTATACCTCCAGAAGTGTTCTGCCTCCTAAAGGTCCCATAGCTTTACCAAACAGCACCACAACCTGGGGGCCATATGTTCAAACACATGAGCTTTATGGAAGGTATCCATCAGTCAAACCTCTGAAGTCAGGAAGACTAAAACTTACCGAAGGCAGTGGCGCTTTTTGCTGACACTGAAAAAATGACGAGGATGCCACCTGGAATAGAAAGGGTCAGCAGTACATACCATAGCAGTGTAGTATGAAATGCAGTAGTATCTCTACATTGTGTCAATAGACTTTTAAGGTATTAGCCATGGGAGCATGAGGCCTAGCCTGAGAAATAAGAAGCTGATAGTATGTGAAATTGGAGAGGTCAATTCAGAGGTTTTTAATGTCCTGATAAGTACATTCTGTTGCATACTGTGAATGATGCTGCAATATTAAATAGGCAAAGCAGAAATGTAACACGTTAGACAGTTCTGTAGAGAAAAATTAGTCCACTGACACTGTGGAGCTTGAGCTGTTCCTGTCAAGACTGTGAGGGTGAGGCCAGCATGGAGGCAACAATTGTCTAGGCAGAGAAAGAGACAGAGAAGGCACAGCTCAGCTTTTCCATGCCTCCTACTACTTTTCTGAGTCGCCATCTTTGTTTTCTTCCCAATTTCTGTACCTGGCTCCTTAACACTTCTCAGACTTCTCTATCTCTAACCTGATTACCTCCCAGTGAATATAGCCCCATGTCTACCAAGGGGCCTAGTTCTTGGGTATATCTGTCTTCAAGTCTTTGCTGTGTCACAGACTCAACTGACTACTTGGTGTCTCCTTTTTACGTCTATTAAGTGGCAGAGCAGCTTTGTGGATTGAATCCCATAACTAAGTGAACAAGCTTTGATTGCATTCACCCAACAGGTATATATAACCCAAGAAGTCAGATGTGTTACTATTGATTTAATGTAAGGAAATTCAAGTTGAATAGCAGGAGGTTTTCAAAAGAAACCCAAGGGTCATTAGCAATGGAGGCATTGTTTACAGAATTTGAAACCATGTGGCTGTTTGATCATTCATTGAATGTTATGAAGACTTCATCTATGCAAAGTGTTACTATTAACTTTGTGCTGTGCCAGTAGTCAGTGTGCATATTCTACTGAAATTTGAATTTTGCTGGAGTATACAGATAAAATGTCAGTATGTTATGTATAATATTGGAATATAGTACTTACTATTTTAAAAAAAGAAAAATGACTAAAGTGCTTGATACTTCTTTCACATGGTATACATAGTTTGTTGTGGTGTTGGATTATATTATTTACTGATGTTATCCCTATATTTTTATGTATTTATCTATCTAGTAAAGTATTTCTGTATTACCTTATATGCTACAGACACCATGTGACATACAAAAGACAATACAAAGATAAAAACCCTGGAGTTTGACTCCTTTTTACCAACTAATATGCGAACTTAAATGAATGGTGTGATAGCTCAGAGTCTTCTTTAGTCTATCTGTTAAGGGGATGCTGTGAATTACTTACACATTGTCGTGAGGGGTAAATGTTTATATTGAAATAGCACCTACGTAGCTCTTGGCACATTAATACAAGCATTAATACAAGTATTAACTAACTAATACAAGTAAAATTATTAATACATGTATTAATTTTCTTCCTTCTTTTTTCCATTCATTCAACAAATACTGTTTGCCTGGCACCTAATAAACATCAAGAACAGCACTGCCATACACTCTTGAAGCTTAGCATCTAACAGGCTCAATTATCTTAATTGAGAAGGACCTAGAGAAGACCAGAAAAATTGCAGGCCAATACTTAAGTTTGACAGAGAAAAATCTGAGGAAGAATGCCTCAGCAGGCTCAATTCATGAAAGACAGAAGCAAGAAAGTATGAGGTAGAAGGGAGAAAGCAGAGCTGTTCAGGGTGGCTGGAGCACTGTAGGGGAGTGATAGCAGCAGTAGAAGCTGGGCACACTACAAAGGCCTCAAAGTGAGGGCTCACTGAAAGAATTTGGGCAATGAAGAGACAAGATGATTTTTACAGCTTAAAAAGATATTACAACCATCAGGGTGGAGACTCATGGGGGAGGAGCTATGCAGGAAGTTGTAATCGGCTTTCAACATAGGATAGTATGTTATCTTCAACTGTGGTTACAGTTGAGAAGCTGGACAAGTGGACACCTTTTATTTATGTGTTTGTGTGTGTGTGTGTGTGTGTACATGCATGCATTTTCTGTGTGTGTATCTGTTTGTTCTCACATGTTCATGTGTTTTATTGTAGACACACGTCATAGTATTCCTGTGGAAGTCAGAGGACAACACTGGGTGTTGGCCCTCTGTTTCCACCATTGTTGAGTTGCAGTCATAGCTATGCCTGGCCTTCAGGCCCACAGACTTCTAGGGATTCTCCTGTGTTCACTTCTCATCTTACCACAGGAACACTCACATTACAGACATCTGCTGTCATCCCCAGTTTTACATGTGCTCAGGGGATTCAAACCCAGATCCTCATGGTGCGTGGCCAGCACTTTACCCACTAAGCCATCTCCCTAATCCCACAAGTGGACATCTGAGTGCCATAGAACTACTCAGTTATCTATATGGAAGGGCTGACTGGCAGGAGGAACCACCACCAACACAGAGTTCTGAACTGAATACCTGAGATGGCGATGCTGTGATCTCAGCTGTAGTCTACTCACTGGGGCAAGCAGCTTATGGTGAAAAGCCCACGAGCCCAGATTAAGAAATGGAGATACTGAGGTGCCTGTGGGTCATGTCCTCAGTCTAGTCTATGCACAATCAAGGAATAAATGCTTTTCTTTATTCCCAGTAGAATATTCTTCCCAACTTAGTCATAATTTCTCAAAGTGTGTGTATGGGGGGTGGTGAGCTTGTGCACTATCTGATTCATAGTACTAACATGCCTTAGAATCAGACACTGAGTCAAATGTAACCACGGTGTGCCCTAGAAAAAGAAAATCTGCTAGTACCAATGCAAGATTTATGAGATCAGCTTATCCAGAATCTGTCCTCATAATTAACCAGGATAGCAGCTTAGTAAAGATCAAAACATGCAAGGTTTGAGTATTGTATTTCTTGAACCAACAACCAACCAGGATATGGTATCATGAGAAGGTTTGGTTCATCTCTCAATTTACATGAAAAGCATTAAAAGTTATATCAACACTACTTATACATTTAGCAATTTCCCCTTAATGAAGAAGAGTAGGATTGCATCCATCCGTTC
Source organism: Lophiomys imhausi (assembly GCA_907164525.1). Classification (NCBI taxonomy): domain Eukaryota; kingdom Metazoa; phylum Chordata; class Mammalia; order Rodentia; family Muridae; genus Lophiomys; species Lophiomys imhausi. The sequence continues at coordinate 10,460,718 of CAJQZJ010005020.1, forward strand.
ATTCTACCTACATTTACTGAGCAGAGAATTGTAGCCTGGCCCTATGGCAAATATAGATACACAGGGATGGAAGAGATAAATCCCTGCAAAAGGAATCCTGAAGTATATGGAGACCAATAGACATGTGAAAGAGTGCATGAAAAAACAGTAAGAGAACAGGAGAGCTGCCAAGAACAGGGTGCAAGTAGAACAAGGGAAGGGAGCACCAAGGAAAAAGATTGATTGTATTAACTCACCACAGGGATTCACTTGGTTTGGAACAAATCCAATTATTTAAATTTAATAAATTTCCTCTCTTATGTCACAAAATTAAGAGAGAAAACTTTGAGTAATGTATTTTGATCATTAAGGGAGATCTGACATCTTTGGCGGCCATCAGCAATGCCCTCCATTTCCCAAAGCTGATCATCAGAGAAAAGGACCTCCAGGTTAGCACTTATTACTGGAACGGACACAACAGGTTAAAGGAAGAAAGAGGAAGAAAAATCAGGCATTTTCTTGATGCATGAAAGATTATTTTCTATATGACAAAAATCAGTAAAAAGTATATAATGACATCACTGCTGCCACTGTCATGTGAGCTTCTGTTTGCCTAATATATGGGCTTCAGGAATACACAGGCAGTATATGGAAATATGTTCAGGAGGATGCAGTGAATGAAATTTGAGGTCAGGCATTTTAGGTCCTTGTGCCCTTGAGAAGTTGCTTCATCTAGTGAAGACTCGGCTCCTTAATTTGCAAATCAAATATTTGTGTAATATAAAATGTATCTCTGAGAACTGTTTGGGATGAAATAATATTTGGAAAGACTAGTAGTAATGCTTATGTTTTCTTTAATGTTCATGGCCATAAACTGATGCATAATATGTCCACATTTGGGCAAATAATTCCAACTTGCATTTATCTTTTCTGACTTCATGTATTTTATTGTAGGACTCACTTGCTTAATGCATTCACTTACTACTTGTAAAATATTGAAATTTCTAGGACTTTGCTATCATAAATAACAGGTCAGAAATATGTTAACTGAGAAACTCAGAATAAATTGTTGCTTTAGTTATCGGGCCAGTTGCCATCTTTTGGATACCAGAGTCCTATTAAGTGGGAAAATAAGATACTAAATTTGACCTGTTTGATACCAAGAATTTCTGGATGTATGTTTGTGGCATAATATCCATATTATGATTACTTGTTTTTCTGAGCAGAGAGCTGGGGCACACATAGACACTGACAAATATACAAAAACTCAAGTAATGAAAAGCAATGGTCCTCAACCTGGCTATGTTTTAGTTATCTGCAAAAACATGAACACCCTATTCTTTGGTCTCACTTAATTGATTTGGCATGGGATGAGAGTATAAATATTTTTTTAAAACATCCTAATTAATTGTAATGTGCATCCTGGCTTGAGAAACACTGAGGTATGTGAAAATTCCTGGCTCAGAGCTTCACATGGTTCTTAAGGAACCCTGTCCTCTTCCCCCTCGTTGTGTGCCAGGGTGTGAAGGCGGTAGATGTTCCCAGGACCATACAGAGTACAGATAAAAAAGGATCATTAAAATATGAAGGTGCAATAAAATTGATTTGGTAGAGAAGACAAACCATGCTGATCCTTTTAGAGACTCTGGGATGTGTTGTGCCACAGGTCACATGACATGCCCACCAAGTCATGTGACCTGGAATTGTACAAACTTGGATTTGTAAAAACTTAATGCTTGGCTATGGACAAAGACGCCATTCTATCTTTAGTGTTTGACTTTATCTAGCTATTAAACAATTTTAATAACAAAATGAGTTATTCAGAGCCTATGCTCTACCCAATCTATTAAACCTCCTAATATACCACAAAATGAACAAAATAACATTTTATAAACATATTAGTTAGATTCATGTTTGATGAGGAAGATTCACTGCCTTCAAAACCAGCATTTAAACATGGAAAAGTCTCTTCTATCTTAAAACAAAGCAAATTCAAAAACAGATTTCTTCATTAAATGGGACCTCATGAAGCTGAAAAGCTTCTGTAAGGCAAAAGACAGTGTCATTCAAACAAAACAGCAACCTACAGACTAGGAAAAGATCTTTACCAACCTCACATCTGACAGAGGGCTAATATCCAAAATTTACAAAGAACTCAAGAAATGAAATGCCAAGAAACCAAATAATCCAATCAAAAAATGGAGAACAGAGCTAAACGGAATTCACAGAGGAGGAATCCTTAATGGCTGAAAGACACTTGAAGAAATGCTTAGCATACTTAATCACCAGAGAAATGCAACTCAAGACAACTCTGAGATTCTATCTCATACCTGTCAGAATGACTAAGATCAAAAATTCAAATGACAACACATACTGGCGAGGTTGTGGAGAAAGGGGAACATTCCTCCATTGCTGGTGGGAGTGCAAGGTTGTACAACCACTATGGAAATCAGTCTGACAATATCTTAGAAAACTTGGAATAACTCTAACTCAACACCCAGCCATACCACTCCTGATTATACATCCAAAATATTCCTCACCAAACCACAAGGACATTTCCTCATCTATGTTCATAGCAGCCTTATTTGTAATAGCTAGAAACTGGAAACAGCCCAGATGTCCCTAACCTAGGAATGGATTAAAAAAACAAAAACAAAACTGTGGTACATCTACACAATGGAATACTACTCAGCCATCAGAAACAAGGAAATCATGCAAGTTGCAGCCAAATGGATGGAACTAGAGAAGCTCATCCTGAGTGAGCTAACTCAGAAAGATGCACATGCTATCTATTCACTTACAATCAGATTTTAGCCATATAGTACAGGATAACTATACTACAGCCAATGCACCAAAAGGAACAGGAACATAGATTCTGTTACCTGTTAATGAGACACTTTGCCCTAGTGGTGCTGCCATGTAGGCTCCCAGTATATGAGGAAGCTCAAAGCCCTCATATGACTGCTGAACTGGGGCAGAGGACTGATATGTAGGAACACCCCACTCCAGAGGAGTAGGACAGAAGGGATAGGGAGTAGAGGATGGGAAGGTGGGACTGGGAGGAGTGGAAAGAGGGTACTGTGATAGAAATGTAACCTGAAGTAATAAATAAACATTTAAAAATATCAAAAAAATAAAAACAGATTTCTTAATCCCATCTTCCTTCCAGATTCTCTCTCTTCCTACAGAGCCAAAGTTCTGTGGAGTATGTACTATACTTCCTACCTCTACTGCTTCATTTTCCATTCACTCTTCTACACACCAGCTAGTATTCCCCTCCTCCTTAGTCAGCTGAAGCTGCCTATAATGGAATGGCCAAGGTCATAATTGTTCTGGTTTTGTGGTGACACCTTTGGCCATTTCTTTCTTCTATAAAGATAATTTCCATAGACTTCTGTGACGAAGCAGTCTGTGTGATGTCCATCTATCTTCTTGCTCACACCTTTTCCACTGCTTTGCTAGCAACTCTTACCATTTGTTCCGGTTGGAATTAGGTGTCTGCTTCTGGCTATTTTCTCTTTTTAGTCTCTACAGCTTTCCTGGGTGTAGAGATATCATTCTCCCCTATAACTTCAATTTATTATCTCTTTGCAGATCTGTGCTGATTCCATTGCCTTCTCTGAAGCTCCTGACCTTTCTATACACCTTCCAGTATAAAGTCCCACAGTTACCCAAAATGTGCTTTTAAAGCAGGCCTAACATCACCCAGTTCTCAAGTCGTCTTTTTCTCTTTGTTCTAGCCATCTCTTCCCAGATCTTAGAGCCACATGTTCTTACGTCATCTTCTCCAGCAGCTCCAATCTTAATGGCATCAGGACATAACCTACTGACTGTGATATTCAAAGATATCCTTTCTCCTCCACGTTGCTTCTATTATTTTAGCTTAGTTGTCCATTGTGTCATTGTACTCTTAAAACTCTCTAGTAACTTCCTGCGATTCTTTTTTTTTTTTTATTTTAAAGTAGGGATTCTGCATTCCATATCACATGTGGAGGTTAGAGGAAAACTTTGAGGAGTTAATTCTCTTCTTCCACCTTTGGGGATCCAGACTCAGATTGTCAGTTTCATGTCAAGTATTTTAAACCATTGAGCCATCTTTCCAGTTCTAACTTCCTATAACTCTTAAGGAGCAAACTTAATCTGACCTGCAGTGTCCCACATGACTTCTTATTTTTCTGCCTCTCCAATTAATCTTGCTTTTCTTCTTTTCACAGTTTACTTCTATGTTACACAGAACTTTATGCTCTTGAATGCACCTGCTTTCTTCTGTGTCTGGAATGGTTTGTTTCTTAGTATTATTTTTCCTTCCTCCTTTCACCCTATCTAAGTTAACTCCCACTCATTCTTCATAATGAACTTTTCATCCTATTTTCTGTAGGCTACTCTTTAAAATAGTTACTATTAATACTTTGTTTTTAGTTAGCATTCAATGAAACAGGTTTCACTATGTAATGTTTGAACGATAAATGTCTCCCATTAAGCTCAGGAATTTGAACACTTGGTCTCCAGTTGGTTGGTGGCATTGTTTAGGGAGCTGGACTGGCCTTGCTGTATGAAGTACATCACTGGGGACAGGATTTAGGAGTCCATACCCTCAGTGCACTTCCAATGCACTTTCTACTTCATATTTGTGGTTGAAAATGTGCTTTCTCAGCTTCCTGCTATGGTGTCTGCTATCATGCCTTACCTGCTATTATGGACTCTAACCCTCTGGAAACAGGACTCCAAAATAAACCGTTCTTTTTCTTTGTTCTGCTGTCTGGGTGCATGTGTTTTTCTGGTACTGTGTTGGTCTTGTTATGGTTCTGTAGTGGAGTTGAGAAGAGAATATTGTCACACCTCCAGCACTACTACCTCTGTCAGAGCCACTTCAGCTATTCCTGGATTGCGCTTACGTGTGAATTTTAGGGTTATTTTGTCTAGTTCTGTGAAGAATATCACTAGAATTTTTATGAGTATAGTGCTGAATCTGCAGATTTCTTTGAGCAATATAGTCATTTTCACAATATTAATTCTGCCAACCATGAACATGGCACTTTCTATCACCTAGTGTTTTCTTCAATATCTTACCTTAATATATTAAAATTTTCATTGCATAGAGGTCTTTCACATCCTTGGTTAGGTTTATAACTAGGAATTTTTTAAAACTATTTTTTTCTGATATCTTATATGGCAAGCACATTGTTAATTTATAGAAAGACAATTTATTGTTTGTTTATTTTGTATTCAGTTACTGTGCTCACAGCGTTTATCAGTCCTAAGAGTTTCTGGGATAACTTTTACTCTCTTTTCAGTATCATATCATCTGAAAGTAGGGATAATTTGACTTCACTTTTCCTATGCATATTTTATTTCTTTCTTTTGTCCTATTGATTCAGCTAAGACATTACATACTTTTTTTGAATAAGAGAAGAGAGAGTAAGTAGGCATCCTTGTCTCCTTCCTTATTTTAAAGAAAGTGCTTTTAGTTCCCTCCATTTAATAAAATGTTGACTATATTTTTGTACTGTTTAGCTTTTATTGTGTGATGTATGATATGACATGATAGTTATTTGAATGTGCAATACCCCCATAATCTCAGGCATTTGAACACTCACGTCCCAATTATTAGTGCTGTTTGGGGAGGTTAGAAGGCCCAGTTTTGCTGGAGAAATTGCATCACTTAGGGACAAGCTTAGAGATTGGGAGATGTGCACCATTTCCAGTTCTTTCTCTCTGCTTCATTTTTGCGTTTGAATATGTGATCTCTCAGCTTCCTTCTCTGAACACCATTTGCTGTTACGCTTTCCTATCATGATGAAATCTTATCCCTCTGGAACCATATAAATTCTCCTTTCTTTAAGTTACTTTTGGCCATGTTTTATCACAACAACAAAAAGATAGTAACATCTGTGTCTGGTTTCTTGGGGACTTTATTGTAAAGTCACACTGTACTTTGTCAAAGGTTTTCTTCTGCATCTATTGAGCTCATCAAATCTTTCAGGCTTTAAGTTTGTTTACTGATTTTGTCAACCCGGTATCCATAAGTGAAAGCACCTTGGCCATGAAATATATATATATTTTTGTCTTAGTGTTTCTTAAATTCACTGTGCAGGATATTTTTTGAAATTTTCCACTTTGACTAACTCATTGGATCTCACTTTGCTGTCACACATACTTGTCTAATAGATCACTTTGTCTGTTATGTTCATAGGCTAGCCAGTCTGTTTATTCATCTCCACTATCAAACAAGATATTTAGAACCAAGCTATGCTTTTCTCTTCTTACTGATGTAACAGTGGCATAAACGCTATGATAGTAACCAATCACTTTTGATTGGATTAAAAGCCTGATTCATAAGATGGGACTCATTCCTGGTACCATAACTAGACTGCAACTCAAATGGCTAGGTCATATGCGACCTGAGCATGTATTCTGTTTAGTTATCATTAAAACTATAGTATTAGGTTCTTCTAGGAGAACTATCTATTCTATTCTACTAAATGGATATAGTAAAAAAAAAAAAAAGTCCCATATTTTCTTATCATTAAACATAGCTTTTTATCATTCTTATTATACATATGTATGTCTGGACACTATTAGGAAAGCATCTTTTTGCAATAGATGACAATACAGGGACTCACAGCCAATCAATGTACAGAGACCAAGAAACTGTGGAGTGCTCATCTCTAGATAGGGCATCTGTAACATCCCCCACCCCAAAGTTCAGAGATCTCATTGGAAGAGAGTATGGAAGGATAGTAAGAGATAGAGGTTGAAAACATATGCAGTGAAACAGTCTTTGCCATGTGTTATTGGACCACTCTATACATGAACTCAGAGCTAGGACTACATGCACGGGATCAATTCAGCCAAAATACCAGTATGGATAAGAGAAGGGATCATGAAGTTCCACTCTGAAATAAGGAGCTTTAGCAACTGATGGTTACTGGGGTAGGGAAGTTCAATTTTTTTCATTGGTGTGGGTCTTTAAGTGGTTACCCATGTGCCAGTAGATGGTGTCATACCCATGCACACACAAGTGGTTCTAAATGGTCTCAGTGGATTTTTAAAAAGAGAACATGAATAATTGGGTGTAAAAAGAAATATGGCTAATTAAGCTATTTAACCTATATTTAGATTATTGTTAATTTGTTCGGCAGCCTTTAACCCTGATTCCGCCATTATAAAGGAGTATACACAGACCACATGGATTTTAACAAGCCTTGGCCTGAATTGTGCAATCCTAGCCAATCTAAGCTAGCTCATAATTCTATTACCCAAATATGACCCCATATATACATACATCCCCTTGGACTGCCATTCTCCACACTATGCTGATGTTCCTGGCCACGTGGAATGAGGTTCTTTTTTCTAACCCATGGAGTGTGTCTTCTTCTTCCTGCTCCTGGCTGGAATGCCTTCTTCTTCCTCTGTCTAAAGCGCAGGGTTCCTGTTCTAATCCCAGGAAGTCCCACCTTTCTCTGTCTTTGCCCAATCTCAGGCCTTAGCATTTTATTTAACCAATTGGAGTCAATGTAAGTAACCGACAGAAAGTAGGACCAATTAATTAACATTTAGAATGCTTAACACTACCCCAACAATTGGGGAAGCAAAAATAGTAGTGGGAATAAGAAACGAATTATAGATGAGGGAATAGGGGATAGTCTTGCTCAAGACACATTCACATGCATATACAAATTCCTCAGTGTTTTAAAGATGTTGGAGAAGATCATATACCAAGCAAGTAGCTCAGCAGGGCTTCAAACCCAGTATCCAGTATAGGAGAGGGATTCATAAATGTTCATTGAATGAAAAGAAAAAAGAAGGGAGAAATTGCTTTCATCTAACAAAATTAGCAAAGTTGTTTCAAATAATACATCATTCAATCCAGCCTTTAATGATAGTATTATGATAGCAACTAATTCATATGCTTATAATGTGTTAAGTACCTTATGTATCCTATCCTGCTTTTCCTTTTAATAACCTGAAAGTTAAAGCTGGGAGATTGCTCGGTTGGTAAGGTATTTGTCATGGGAGTACTAGAAGCTTCATTTGATTCCTCAGCACCCAAACACACACAAAAAATAATAGAATTATGGGCCTGTAATCCTAATGCTGGGCAGTGAGGAGACAAGAGGGTTCCTGGATCTTGCTGGGCAGCCAGAATAGCTGAGTCAGAAAGTTCCAGGGTTATTGAGAGACCTTGTCTTTAAAAAAAAAAAAAAAAGCATACAAATAAAGTGGAGAACAATTGAAAACTCTAACATTGACCTCTGGCCTCCACATAGTAGCCACATATGTGCATATGCACTCATGCAGACACGCAAATGAACACATACACAGACCAAAAATAAATAAATGTACATAAGCTTAGAGGTGCTCTTTATTGTCTCTAATTTGCAGACAAAGAAACAGAAGGGTAACAGTCTTAAGCTAGTCTGCCTAGATAGGCATTAGAGGAAGTGGAACTCCTCAGGGATTCAAGCTATGCTCTGCTCTTCTTTTTTTTTTTTTATTTCTTCAAGTTACATCTCAATCACAATCACCTCCCTACTCCCCCCTCCAGTCCCACCCTTCCACCCTCCTCCCCCTCAACCCCCCATCCTCTTCCCTTCTTTTTTAGTTTAAGGTATTTCTTTTTTTCCCCCAACAGCTCTCCCTTTCAGTCCAAAAAATGGTTCTTTTTACAATTAAAACAACAGAAATAAATGGGCCACAATTATAAGAGTTATATGGCTTAGCATACATTCCCAATGTCCAGTCCATATGTATTTGGCACCTGACTTTAACATTCTACTATCTAACCATCTTGGAGGGTGTTCCCCCCACTTTGGTTATTTGATAGATAATAGAAAATTTTGTTATTTAGGGGAAAAGACTACAAGCTGTTAAATGGTCTTGTTAAATGGGTTTTGGAGGTTAGACCCAGGGACTTCTCTCTTTTTCTTTTCTGTATCCTCCTTTCTTTCCTATATAGGAGTGAACAGACTTGAGAAAAATGGGACATAGACATAGTATAGGAAAGATCAAGAAAAAAGGACAGATTATTGAATATAGCCTTATACCTTTGTATACTGATACAAAATTAATATTATATTTGGCTAAATTGGTATTGATCATTGTATATTAATGCAAAATTAAGATTGTATAGGGCTACATCGGTATTGATCTTTGTATATTGATACAAAATTAAGATTATATTTGGCCACAATGGTATTGGCCCTTGTATATTAATGTAAAATTAAGATTGTATTGGGCTACATCGGTATTGATCTTTGTATATTGATACAAAATTAAGATTATATTTGGCCACATTGGTATTGATCTTTGTATATTGATACAAAATTAAGGGTAACGCTTCTTAAAGGTATTGTTCATAGTAATACTTAAAAATGAAATGTCAAGTTTTGACCTCTCGCTACCAACCGATATAAACTGTTTAGGATAATTAAGAAATGGAAACTAATAGTCATGCTCTTCTTTTTAAAAAAAAATTGCATGTATTTATTGTGTGTGTGTGTGTGTGTGTGTGTGTGTGTGTGTGTGTGTGTGTGTGTGTGTGAGTGATGGGCCATGTGGTTGTCAGCCAGATGACAATGTGTGGAAATCAGAGTTCTTTCCTTCGACCATGTAAGTCCTAGGCATCAAACTCAGGTCATATGTCTACAAGCACCTTAGCTACTGAGCCATCATGCTGACCCCTTACCCTTCTTTTAATTCAGTGGTTCTCCACTTGTGAGTTGTGACCCCTTTGAAGGGAACATATAAAATATCATGCATACAGGATATTTATTTACATTACAATACACAACAGTGGAAAAATTATACTTATGAAGTACCAATGGAATAATTTTATGGTTGCTGGTCACCACAACATAAGAAACTGTGTTAAAGGGTTATTAATTGCATTAGGACATTTGAGAATCACTGTTTTAATCCTTGTTCAGAGCACAGTGTTTGTAACTGATAAGGAAATCATCAGTAGTTATCCAATAACACAAGAAGTATGAGGGCAAAACTTTTAAGATGTTTAAAAATCAAAATGAATGAAATTTATGAATCCAGACTCAGAGTCTGTTCATTTATTAAAGTGGATAGCATAAGCTGATTAAAAATAGAATGAAAGAAAGAAAGACAGAGGGAGAGGAAAGGACAGAGAGAGAGGGAGGGAGGGACAGAGAGAAGGAAGGAAGGAAGGAAGGAAGGAAGGAAGGAAGGAAGGAAGGAAGGAAGGGAGGGAGGGAGGGAGGGAGGGAGGAAAGAAAGAGAAAACAGTTCTGTCTAAGACAAAGAGAAGCAGTCTAAGGATGCTGTTTGATGTTAGCCAACAAAGCCACAAGCAGAACTGCTATCTCAGGCTTCTCTGTGCAGCAGCTCTGTCTGCTGGAAATGAATGAAGGAAATTCTACACCCTAGGAACACCATCATTGATGCGGTGTAGGTTAGCTTTGGTGGGGAAGGATGAACGGGCCACACAACAGAAAAGAACTACCATCTGTACACATCTGTTTTGTAAAAATACTTCCATGAAGAACAACAAGTATGGCTACCTCCATTTCTCCCGAGTGTCTTCCTCTCAAGGATGCCTTGTATTGAAAAGTGGTCAGGGTGCCCAGGAGCTCTGTACTGATGAAAGAAAAGCCTGTCAGAACTGTCATTTTCTTTCACCTGCTACTACCCCATGACTTGTTTGTGAAATTCCTAAATTTGGTTGTGAGCTAACTGTTTTGACAGTCCGTCTTAATGATTGCCTTCTTAAGCTCTGGGAGGTCTGCATATTTTTTCTGCATCTGGATGATGTAGAAAGACTTTCTTCTTTGAAGGAGGTAGGGAGTGTCTCAAAAATGTCACTTAAGGGAACTTTCCACAAGTTTTCAGTGAAAACACTAGGATCCTATAGCTGCAAATTAACTTCTTTTTCTGTGAGCATCAACCAATGAGATTATCCTGGTCAATAATAAAACTCAGTCAAGCTCATTGTTCTTCTCCCCCCTTTTTATGTGTATTTATTACTTCAGGTTACATCTCCATCATAGCACCCTCTTTCCACCCCTCCCAGTCCTGCCCTCCCTCCCTCTACCTCCATCACTTCCAACCCACTCCTCCAGATTGGAGTGTCCCTACATATCAGTCTCCCGCCGCAGTTCAGCAGTCATATGAGGGCCAAGAGCCTCCTCATACACTGGGGGCCTGCAAGGCAGCACCACTAAGGCAAAGTGTCTCATGGACAGGTAAAAGAGTTTATGTTCCTGTTCCCTTTGGTGCATTGGCTGTACCATAGTTATGCTGTATTATATGGCTAAAATCCGATTATAAGTGAATAGATGCCTTCTGCATCCTTCTGAGTCTAGGTTAGCTCACTCAGGATGAGCTTCTCTAGTTCCATCCATTTGGTTGCAAATTGCATGATTTTCTTGTTTCTGATGGTTGAGTAGTATTCCATTATGTAGATGTACCACAGTTTGTTGGTGTTTGTTTTTTATTTGTTTTTTAAAATCCATTCCTAGGTTGAGGGACATCTGGGTTGTTTCCAGTTTCTAACTCTTACAAATAAGGCTGCTATGAACATAGATGAGGAAATGTCCTGTGATTTGTTGAGGAATCTTTTGGATGTATAGCTAGAAGTGGTATGGCTGGGTCTTGAGGTAGAGCTATTTCAAGTTTTCTAAGATATCGCCAGACTGATTTCCATAGTGGTTGTACAAGTTTGCACTCCCACCAGCAATGCAGGAGTGTCCCCCTTTCTCCACAGCCTCACCAGCATGTACTGTCATTTGAGTTTTTGATCTTAGCCATTCTGACAGGTGTGAGATGGAATCTCAGAGTCATCTTGAATTGCATTTCTCTAATATTAAGGTTGCTGAGCATTTCTTCAAGTGTCTCTCAGGAATTAGGGATTCTTCCTTTGTGAATTCTCTGTTTAGCTCTGTTCCCCATTTTTTGATTGGATTATTTGGTTTCTTGACATTTCATTTCTTGAGTTCTTTGTAAATTTTGAATATTAGCCCTCTGTCAGATGTGGGTTTGGTGAAGATCTTTTCCCAATCTGTAAGTTGCCGTTTTGTTCCAATGACAGTGTCTTTTGCCTTACAGAAGCTTTTCAGTTTTATGAGTTCCCATTTATTGATTGTTGGTTTTAGAGCCTGAGCTGTTAGTGTTCTGTTCAGGAAGTTGTCACCGGTGCTGATGGTTTGAGGGTTTTCCCTGCTTTCTCTTCTAACAGATTTAGCGTGTCAGGCCTTATGTTAAGGTCTTTGATCCTGTACTTACATTTTGTGCAAGGTGATAAGTATGGGTCTAATGATCTTAGACCAGCACCATTTGTTGAAGATGCTGTCCTTGTTCCATCATACAGTTTTGGCTTCTTTGTCAAAAATTAAGTGACCATAGGTGTATGGGTTTGTTTCTGGGTCTTCAATTCGATTCCATTGATCCACTGGTCTGTTTCTATACCAGTACCATGCTGTTTTTATTACTATTGCTCTGGTGTACAGCTTGAATCTGAGATGGTGATACCTCCAGAAGTTTGGGGGGTTTTTTGTTTTGTTTTGTTTTGTTTGTACAGGATTGATTTAGCTATTCTGGGTTTTTTGTTATTCCATATGAAGTTTAGAATTGCTTTTTCTAGATCCATAAAGAATTGTGTTGGTATTTTGATAGGAATTGCATTGATTCTATATATTGCTTTTGGTAGGATGGCCATTTTTATTATGTTGATCCTACCTATCTATAAGCATGGGAGATCTTTCCATCTTCTGATGTCCTCTTCAATTTCTTTCTTCAAGGACTTGAAGTTCTTGTCATACAGGTCTTTCACTTGCTTGGTTAGAGTTACCCCCAGGTATTTTATATTGTTTGTGGCTATTGTGAAGGGTGTTGTTTCCCTAATTTCTTTCTCAGCCCATTTATTTTTTGTATAAAGAAGGGCTTCTGATTTTTTGGAATTAATTTTGTATCCAGCCAACTTGCTGAAGGTGTTTATCAGCTATAAGACTTCTCTGGTGTAATTTTGGGGGTCTCTTATGTATACTATCATATTGTCTGCAAATAGGGATAATTGGACTTTGTTGTTTCCAATTTGTATCCTCTTGATCTCCTTTAGTTGTATTATTGCTCTACCAAGAACTTCCAGTACTATCTTGAAGAGATATGGCAACAGTGGACATCCTTGACTTGTCCCTTAGTTTAGAGGAAATGCTTTAAATTTCTTTTCATTGAATTTGATGCTGGTGACTTGCTTGCTATATATCGCCTTTATTATTTCTAGGTATGGTCCTTGTATGCCCATTTTCTCCAGGACTTTTAGCATGAAGTGGTTTTGGATTTTGTCAAATGCTTTTTCAGCATCTGGCAAGATGATCATGTTTTTTTTTTTCTTTCAGCTTGTTTATGTGGCAAATTATGTTGATGGATTTTCATATGTTGAACAATCCTTGCATTCCTGGGATCAAGCCTACTTGATCATGAAGTATGATACTTATGATGTGTTCTTGGATTCAGTTTGCCAGTATTTTATTAAGTATTTTTGCAGCTATGTTCAGGAGGGAAATTGGTCTGCAGTTCTATTTCTTTGTTGGGTCTTTGTGTGGTTTAGGAATCAGGGTGACTGTGGCCTCACAGAATGAGTTAGGCAGTGTTCTTTCTGATTCTAGTTTGTGAAAGAGTTTGAAGAGTATTGGTGTTAGCTCTTCTTTGAAGGTCTGGTAGAATTCTGTGCTGAAACCATCTGGCCCTGGGCTTGCTTTTGGTTGGGAGATTTTTAATGACTGTTTCTATTTCCATAGAGGTTACAAGTTGTTTAATCTGGTAACCTGATCTTGATTTAACTTTGGTAGGTGGAATCTATCAAGAAAATTGTCCATTTCACTTAGGTTTCCAAATTTGGAGGAGTATAGATTTTTAAAGTAGGACCTAGAGATTCTCTGGATTTCCTTGATTTCTATTGTTAGTTCTCCCTTTTCATTTCTGATTTTGTTGATTTGGGTTTTTTCCCTCTGCCTTTTAGTTAATTTGACTAAGGGTTTGTCTATTTTGTTTATTTTCTCAAAGAACCAACTCTTGCTTTTGTTGATTCTTTGAATTGTTCTTTTTGTTTCTAAGTTGTTGATTTCAGCCCTAAGTTTGATGATTTCCTGCCTTCTGCTTTTTTTTTCAAGTTCTTCCAGTTCTGCTGTTAATTCGCTAATATGAGCTGTCACGATTTTCTTTTTGAAGACACTTAGTGCTATAAACTTTCCTCATAGCACTGCTTTCAATATGTCCCATAGATTTGGGTATGTTGTACCTTCATTGTGATTGGATTTTAAGAAGTCTTTGATTTCCTTCTTTATCTCTTCCCTGGCCCAGAGATTTTTCAATTTCCATGAATTCATAGGCCTTCTATTATTTTTGTTGTTGTTGAAGTCCAGCTTTATTCCATGGTGGTCTGATAAAATGCAAGGGATTATTTCAATTTTCTTATATCTGTTGAGGCTTGCTTTGTGTCCAACTATATGGTCAATTTTGGAGGAGGTTCCATGCAGTGCTGAAAAGAAGGTGTATCCCTTTTTTGTTTGGGTGAAAGGTTCTGTAGATATCTGTTAGATCCATTTGGTTCATGACTTCTCTTAGGCTCATTATTTCTCTGTTTGTTTTCTGTCTCAATGACCTGTCCATTGTTGTGAGTGGGGTGTTGAAGTCTTCCACTACTAATGTGTGGGGATCAATGTGAGTTTTAAGCTTTAGTAGAGTTTCTTTTACAAATGTGGGTGCCCTTTTATTTTTGGCATAGATATTCAGTATTGAGATGTCATCTTGATGAATTTTTCCTTTGACGAGTATGTAGTGCCCTTGCCTATCTTTTTTGATTAACTTCAGTTGAAAGTCTATTTTATTTGATATTAGGATGGCTACTTGGCTACTCTTTTGGTTTCTTTTGGTTTAGCTGCAGTGGAGGTGTTTTTTGTTCGTTTGTTTTGTTTTGTTTTTGTTTTTGTGGTTTTTTGCTTCCTTTTTTTTCTTGGGTGTAGTTATCTTCACTGGGTTGGAATTTTCCTTCTAGGATCTTCTGTAGGGCTGGATTTGTAGGTAGATAGTGTTTAAATTTGATTTTGTCATGGAATATCTTGTTTTATCCATCTATGTTGATAGAGAGTTTTGCTGGATATAGTAATCTGGCCAGGCACCTGTGTTCTCTTAGGGCTTGTAGGACATCTGTCAAGATCCATCTGGCTTTTAAAGTTTTTGAGGAAAATCAGGTGTAATTCCGATGGGTCTGACATTATATGTTACTTGACCTTTTTCTCTTACAGCTTTTAATATTCTTTCTTTGTTCTGTACATTTGGAGTTTCAATTATTATGTGGCGCAAGTAATTTCTTTTCTGGTCTATTCTGTTTGGGGTTCTGTATGCCTCTTGGAATTTTATTGGGATCTCTTTCTTTAAGTTTGGGAAGTTTTCTTCTATGATTTTGTTGAAGATGTTTCCCGGACCTTGAAGTCGGAAGCCTTCTCTTTCTTCTATGCCAATAATTCTTAGGTTCCATCTTTTCATTGAGTCCTTGATTTCTTGGATGTTGTGGGTGAGAACATTTTTAGATTTCTCATTTTCTTTGGTTGTTGTACTAATTTCTTTAATCAAATCTTCCACACCTGAGATTCTGTCTTCCATCTCTTGTATCCTATTTTTGATACTCATGTCTGCAGTTCCTGTTCCCTTCCTTTGATTTTCCACCTCTAGGATTAACTCAGTTTGTGTTTTCTTTATTGCTTCCACTTCCAATTTCAAGTCTTGAACAATTTTATTGGTTTTTGATGTTTCCTGCTCCAATTTGCTTGTTGCCTTGTCTATTTCCTGTTCAATTTGAGCCACTTTGGCTTGGAGATCTCTAATGGTATTCTCCATTGCTTTCGTTTGTAAAACTGAGGAATCTTTGAATTGCTTCAGAGATTTAAATTCTTCTTGAAAGGCTTCTATCACTTTCCAGAGTATAGATTTGTCATCATTTTCATGTGTTTCAGCTGTGGTGGAGTGGTCAGGGCTTGCTGTACTGGCATAGCTGCGTTGTGTTGGAGTCATATTTCCCTCACTTTTGTCAGATCTGTTTTTTTGCCGACCTTTAGCCATCTGGTTGTTCTTAGCTGTTTGTTCCTGGTGCCTTCTTGCTTGGTGCCAAGAAGAGCGCTTTGGTGTAGGGGCCATATCGCTTGATGATCTATAGCTCTCCACCAGCTGTATGGGGCCTTGTGTGGAGGTTGGTTCTCAGTGTGTGTCCCAGAGTGCACCCCTTCCTGTTGTGTCCCACTTGGGGACTAAGGGCAGAGGTTGTGGTGGGATGTGTTCCTGAAGGTTCCTGAGATCCAACTGGTCCTCGTAGCAATGACGGTGCAGAGCTGTAGCTCCCCTGCAGCTTACATGTTGGGACTGTGATCATGGTCCTTCCAAGCTGCTCTCAGGGGGTTCTCAGGTTCAATGTGCAACTTATAGCCAGAAGCACTGTGTTCTGGTACAGCCCACATCATCCAGGCAATGAGCAATGGTCCAGGCTTGTTTCACTGCTCCTGAGTCAGAGCTCTCCTGTGTTGTAGCTTGGGTATTCAACTGAGGGGCAAGGTAGGTGCAGTTAGGGAGATCTGATGTGGAATTCACACCCTGACCACAGTGTTTGGAATCGTGGATGCTTAGCTGCCTTTTCTCCGCCAGAATCACTGTGCTTCAATGTAGCTAGCCTGAATTTACGTGGCTTCTGGAAGTTTCCCTGTAGCAACGGTATTAAGACTTGGTTGTGGTCCTTCCACACTCTTCTCTGGGGGGTAGGAAAGGTTCAGGATCACCCTGTGCCTCTCAGTCAGAAGTTCTTTGCGTCGGAGCAAACCACCTGCTCAGGCTGCATGCAATAGTTGAAGAACTGCTTTACTCTCCAGACCTGAGGCAGTAGTCTGAGAGCCTTTCCAAAGTGGGTGTAGGCAGTGAGTTTGCAAAGCATCTCCAGTACTTGGACTGGGAGTGGGGTGCCTCTCAGTTAGAGGCTCTGTGGTCAGGTGCAACCTGCCCCTTCTGGTAGCACGCCCAGTCCAGGACCGTTTCACTGCTCTGGGACGAGATCTGAATGTACTAGGCTGGGTCTGTAGACTGAGTGCCCTGCTGAAGTGAGCACAGGCAGATAGTTCTAGTATGGAATTCACTTATCAAATCTCAGCACCTTTTCCCTGCCAGAATTGTAGTGCTCTGGTGCAGCCTGCCTGGATAGGCAGGGGCTTCCACCAGACCCCCCACACACACTTCCCCCCACCCCCACCTCCCACCCCGCCCATAGCTATGGTGTCAGGGTTGTGGCTATGGTCTTCTCAATCCACCCTCAGAGGAGTCTTAGAGCCAGTCTATATCTCTCAGTTTGAAACTCTGTGAACCAGTGCTGTTGCGGCTTTTGTGCTCTGTTGTACAGCGGGGGTTAGGGGGGCAGCTTAGGGGCCAGGCAGAGGGGGTGGAGCCAGAAGATCCAATGCGGAGTTTATTCCCTGCCTGTATTGCAATGCTCCAAAGCAGCCTGCCTGGAAGGGACTTCTACCAGACCCCCTGTAGTCAGGCGAGGGTGAAGTGGAGGGGAGGGAGTTCCAAATTGTGTTCTGTGTCCTGCCCACAGTGTGTTTGGGCTCACAGAATCTCCGCTCCTGCCGGCTAGATCATGCTGCCAGAGGCTGCCTTAGGGGTTCATTTAGATGCAGCTGCTGCCACTGTACTGAATATCCCAGGGAGAGTCCCTCAGTCTTACCGTGTAGTGGCTCTGCTGGTATGCTCCTGGGTGTCCAAGGCTAGCCCCTGCACAGGCGCTGCAGACTCAGGAGGTCCTATGTTTGGAGGTTGAAACCACCAGCTGTATTCCTGAAAGGATCCAGTAAGGAGGGAGTGCAGTCTCCTGGCCGTCGGGAAGTGCTCCGTGCCCTTGACTGGTGATTCCAATAAGATACTCCAGTGTCTATATTATTGTTTTGCTGGGCAAGCCCAGATAGGCTTGTGCCTCACAAACTTCCTTCAGCAGGAGCCTATCTCTGCCGTTGTCCAATCTGTCTCCCCGAAGATCGAGATGTTTCCTACTTGATCGCTGTCATCTTGCCGCCCTACCCAAGTTCATTGTTCTTATACATTATGATTCATTTGAATTCACCTCAAATAAAAACAGTGGCATTTACAGAGCACCCAGTCTGCTTTATATACTCAGGGTTTCCCTTCAGGCTACTTCACCTATGTGAAACCTAGAAACCTGAAAACCTTTTAGAAGATGTCACAAAGTCCCTATTTATTATGCCATACATTGAGATCAAGTTAAGAAACTTCATTATGGAAATTCCTTTCAGTTAGGCTTACTTCCCCTGCCCCATTCTTGGAACTAAAATCTGACAGCAATAACTAGACACATTTCATAAAGACTAAATCTCTATCATAATATTGGATGAGCCTCAAAGTCAAGATTTGAAGAAAGGTCTTAATGAGGATGCATGTGCCACATGGAATGGCAGCTATATTCAGGGAGCTCTGCAAGCAAGGCATTCAATAGAGCTCTAGCATTTGTTCCTGGTTTCTTCTCAGTAACAACTTGGTGGAAGTTGGTAGGTGTGTGTAGCTGAATGATAAATGCTCTCCATAGTCTAGATTCCTCTTTCTTCTGCACTCTGTGAGTCTTATCATTTCCCTCTCTTCCAGGAGCTTACTGCCTCTGTCTCAGGCAACGTGATTACGGTGGCAGCATGTACTAGTAATAGGATTTTTATTATTCAAGAAAAAAATAAAAAAACATTTAGTCTTTGCTTCTTGGCTTGTTCAAGGTTGTCTTTGATGACAAGGTTTCCACAGTGATGCTTTAGGGAAGCTTTGTCTTCCTCTAGTCTGCTGTGCCAGATGTCTCCTGCTGGAGAATCACTTCAGTAGAAACACTTTTCTCTCTGTATGTTTCTGAGGCCAGCATTTCTCCATTTCTAACATGAACATGCTATATCCTCCAGTGGTTTCAACATCCTACCATAACCATGTGGGTGGAAACAGGAAATGTTTTCTTTTGATCCATTCAATGTGGAAAGCAAATTGCTTATTGGGTTAAAAAATGAAAACTAGCAGAACTATGACCATCATAACAAGTCCTATGTTCTGCTAATGATGCTGAGACTACCATTACAGCATACACACTAAACTCACATTTTCCACATAGTCCAGACTTCCCAGCTATCATCCAATATAATTCCCCTTGTTTTGTGCATACTTAAATAAGCAGTACCCTTCTGTTTATCAGTTTAAAATATGTATAAAGAAGGAAAAGTGGAGAAGTTGGCTAGGCCTTCAATAGTCAAGCACAACTGCCACTGTAACTGTGGAAAAGACTGCCATCAAAGTACAGACATAGTGATGAGAATGTCACTAGAATAGATGCAGACTCCTGCAAAAATAAAGCAAGGTTAATTTATGACCAGCATTGACTATATAGCACATAAGGGGAGATAAGATAAAAACTTAGGAATACGATGTTCAAACTACATCAAACTAATAAGAAAGCTGTAGAATCAACTAAAACTGTCTGGAAACTGTATGTACCTGGAAAGACTGAGATCCATGTGAGGATCAGCTCTGGAGTGCTGGACCAGGGTTTAATTTCTCTTTTCTGATTTGTAGAGTGGGAAATTTACTTTACTTTTCTGAGTTTAGATTTTCTCAGTGCACTATACAAATGGGGGAGAAACACTTCTTGTTCACAGGGCAATGTGAGAATTAAATGAGGAGACACAGAGGCTGTAGCTCAGTGCTTGGCACCAGGCTGCTGCTCAGTGTACCAAAATATTCTCACTCCCATAAGCCCCTAGACACTTTGGAATACAGACATTCATGTACCTAAAAATGCCATTTCAAGAAAGCCATAAGCTCCCTTATAGGGAATTTATTTTATTTTCAGAGAGATCACAACTTGCCTGCAAAATTAGAAACTTGGCATTAGACGGCATGAAGAAGAGGAGGAGGAAATGCTGTATTTGTGGAATATGAAGCTTTCCCAGACCTGTGGAAAAGGCAACTTTACTAACTACCTTGGAAACCTGATCTTGAAGATGTTTTCCGGCCCATGATTTGGGGTGACCCCATGAGAACTGACCTGGTGTGATGTGAAAGAGATTTTTGGCATTGTTACATGGTGTCAACTGACGCCTGGCAGAGGGAATCACAACTTGGCTGAAAGCTGCTCTCTTACAAGACCAGGACAGAGTGGCTGTTTTCCCAGGATGGGGTGGGGGGGTGTCACAAGAAGAGTTGTTGTAGGAGAAAAGAGTATATGAACCTTGGAGGTAGGAAAGGAAGAGCTTGCAGGTGTCACGAATGTTTGAACGTTGACTTTCTTCCCTGGCTCTGATCTGAGCTCATATTCATGATCCACAGCTCTAAGGCAGACCAGCCCTTACAGTTCCTTAGAATCTGCTCAGCACAGGAAAGAGCTTTTCCCTGGCCACACAGACTTGTCTTCTTCCATTGTCTGGTGCTGAGTATACTTACTTATTTATAGCTTGCATGATCCTTTATGGATTTAAAAATATTTCATATTGTAGTAAGCTGCCTAATAACACACATGAATTAATCAAAGCCATTTGACTACTTTGTTTTTGTAACAAGAAATAAGCAAGTCAGATATATTTTTACCTCCTCTTACCTTCCTTACCAGTCTGCTCGAGCTCCTCACACCCCATCTGCTTGTAATGTCATCACCTCCCTCTGTTTCTCACATCTGTGCTTCTGAATATGCTGTTCCATTTGTTTTTCCAACCTGTGGGTCCATCTTGGCTCTAAGGTCTGCCTTCTCCATTCCCAACTCTTACCCGCTGTTGCATAATCATTTCTTCTATAAAGCTGTTTGTTCCTCCTTTAAATCTTACTGCTCCCATTCTTATAATTCAGCTACCTCTCAAATTATTCTTCTCAATAGGTAGCCCAAGTTTACTAAAGATAGGAACTCTACCTTTTACCTCCATGTTTTCCACAGTGCTTAGCATGATAGGAGATTCACACTGAAGATTGTATCCAGTTTTCCTCTCACAAATCCAAAGTCTTCAACTTTCTAAGTAACATGTTTTATTTTATTTTATGAAGAAACAATAAGACTAAGACTATTACTTACTATTAACATACCTAACATCTCCATGATTCCTCTGTTCATTTAAATGTTTCACTACATTCCCAGTAAGTCCTCCCTGGTTTCCCAGTATAAACTATTATTCTGGCCCCAAGACCCATTTCTTCCCCATGGCTCTTATCATGACTTTAAAGCATGATCTACCTTACTTTTAGTGAATTCTCCATAGATTCTATTAAAAGTAAACTCTATGAGGACACAGGTCTGTGGCAATTTTTGCTTATCATTCTGTCATTCATACCAGCAAGAACGCCTGTCACATAGTAACTGGTCAACTAGTATTTTTCAAGTAAATCAATACTACTAGGTATTGTCAGATAGTGAAATTTGAAAGACCTGGGTATCTTAGTTACTTTTTAATTGCTGTGACAAAACACCATGACCAAGGCATCTTATAAATGAGAGTTGAATTTTGGAGATCACAGTTCCAGAAGCTTACAGTTTGTTGATCATCATGGCAGGGAATGTGGCAGCAGACCCACAGGCATAGTGCTGGAACAGTAACTAAGAACTTCCATCTCAATCCCCAAGTACCACAAGCATGTAGCACACATGGGGCAGAGAGAGACAGAGACAGGGAAGAGATAGAAACAGAGAGACAGAGGGAGAGAGAGAGAGAGAGAGAGAGAGAGAGAGAGAGAGAACTAACTAATTGGTAATGGTATGGACTTTTGAAATCTCAATGTCCACCCACAGTGATACCTCATCCATCAAGCTCTTACCTCCTAATCCTTCCCAAACAGTTCCACCAACTAGGGACCAAGTAGTCAAGCATGTGAGCCTATGGAGTCCATTCTCATTCATATTACCACATTGGTAATTGTTGTTGTTGTGCAATTGCCATGCCTGACTCGAGGCTAATATTTAGAATGGCATATCTTATCCAAGAGTGCATTTCCCATTCATAGGACAAGGGGACTAAGTGAGCCTGAAGTTTACACAGGTACTAGAGTTAGTAATTGTACAAACTACCTAATCTTTCTATGTCTTAGTTTACCCATCATGTAGACTGCTACACTAATGAACTCAGAGCCACTGTAGTTTGTATGGAAGACCTGCATAAGACCAGTCAATATTATAGAATAGAGTGGGAAGAGTTTATGAGCTCCTGTCCCCAACTGTGGAACTATGGACAGTTTCTGGGGAAAGGGAGGTGTCAGTTTACTTTAAGAATAGAACTTCTGGTGGGTTTATCATACTCCTTACAGATGTCCACATACTCAGAAGTATATGAACAATACAAATTAGAGTCAATGGGTTATTATAGAGAAAAAAAAAGAAAAAGAAGAACATAAGGTTGAGGTATAGGGAAGTGGGGGTGTATGTTGAAGAAGTTGAAGAGAAGTGTTCAGAGTAAATAACATCAAAATACATTGTATGAAATTCTCCAAGTAAAATAATTTTAAATGTTATTGAGACAAAAAATGTTTGTATGAAATTCTCATATAAATCATAGCTGAATTTCTCTTAGTTCTAGAAACTATCCATGCAAGATACATAGATTCCATGTCTTGTTTTTTGCTGTTTGTGGTAGGTGTATTTTTAAACTCCAAATTAGTATTTAATCTCAGTAATTTATCCTCAATAATGTACAAAATAATTTGTACATTATTTTTCTTAGCTATTTTTGAAGACATTGCAGCATAGTAAATTTGCTATCAAACATTGGGACCTTATTTCTGTCCCTCTGTTTAAGGGGTAACTATGAAGCACTGTGAGCATGGGGGTGTGCTTCTTACAGACACCCTGCTTTCCACATCTCTCTTGCTGTGAGTAGCTGATGGTATGAAAGATTCTAAAGGTTGAGAAACCTAGAAAAAGACAGACTTTTCCAGTAAATGAGTAACCCATAGTTTATAATTCTCCTTCCTAACAATTCATTGATAGTTACCTGGACTCATGATTGCCTATTCTCTTCTGCATGAGTCCTCTGGGTAGACTGAGGGGTCTAATTAAATTAAGCCATTGGATTGTAATTATAATTTTGAAACAGAAAATACTCTAGGGAATATGATCACATTTATTATTGGAAAGAGTCATGTGCCAGGCAAGTGTAGGCCAGATACAGTTCTCCCTCTTATGACAGCAGGAGGAGGCACGAGCCCAGGGAGGCAACAGTATCTGGATATTGGGTTGTAATAGTTTGTAATAGTCACTGTACTAAATGTTTTCTATTTTTGCATTTCCACATTTCTTCTTTGGAAAATTAGACCCAGTCCTGGGTCTTTGTGAATAATAACTACTATTAATACTTGTTTCTCCTTACTTCATGCTGACATTTATGACTTACTTAATTCTCACAATTACCCTATGAGGTAGGTAGGTTTGTGGGGTTTTGTTTATTTGTTTATTTGAATTATATTCCAGTTTTACAGACAAGGTAATGAAGGCCAAACAAAGGCAGATTTATTTGTCTGTGTTTACACAACAAACTCTTTGAGTTACTATGTACAGGAAAAGGGCCCTAAACTTTACTTCATCCTTTCATCAAACTCTTGCCCTGAAGGTGTGGGCCATGCATGTCAGAAACTTCCTCTCCTGAACTATGCAAGAGAACATTTGACTTGTTTTTCATGATCTAAGCCATTAACAGAGTTTCAAGTTAAACACTCCACTTTCAACAGTGATGGAAACCATGGGGCTGCACATTTCACACAACACAGTCACATATTTCTTAGAGAAGTTAATCAGCCAAGCAATAACAGAGATGATTTTATCAATGTTGCATATTTTTCAAATATTTAGCTACTTATTATCCATAATTACCCCCCTTCACTTTTCTGTCACTTCATTCTAATCTTGGAAGCATGAAATCATAAAGGAAAAAAACGCTTTAGACATAACTTTACAGATGAGGATACTAAGAATCAGGGAATGGGAATAGCTTGCTTAGTGTCATGCCTGGAGCCCCTGAGATCAGAAACTGTATCTCATCTGTCTTCATCTCTTCATTGCCCAGCACAGGTTAGGTTCTTGACACAATGTATGAAGAAAGGAATAACTACATAATAAAACAGACATGAAAAGCAGATGTTCAGAACATGCCTGCAGAACAAAAGAACTAACTAGTGCTGGTGACACACTAGGGCCAACACATAGTGTCTGAAGCCTGTGAGTGTCCCAAGGAACTGTTTAATGAATGAGTGGAGCCCAGGCACTGGAGAGTCAGAAAAAGTCAGCAAGTGAATAGCTATGACAGATGCACAAAGGACTGAAAGAGCATTTGACAGACATAAAACCCAGCCTGGGGCATAGATGACACTTCTGGAAGGGAGCTGAAGGAAATTATACACAGGAAAAGAGGCAGAAGGACCCTTCAAAGAACCTACAAGCAATTCAGTGTATATGACCAAGTCAAGGTACTGGAATGGAGGGCTCAGTGATAACAGAAGAAGAGAGGAGCCAAGACATCAAAGACCTCAAAAATGCCACGCTAAGAATGTTGACTTCATCCTAAGAGCAAAAGGGACTCATGGGAAGGAATGTAACAGAACAAAATTGTAAGACATGTCTTATAGGAAGATTACAGTGTTCTCTAGTGTAAAATACCAAACCCAGAAACTAAATCCGAATGTGGGAAAGTTAGAGAAAAAGCCATTACACAAATGCAGGTGAGGGGCATGAAGTCTGAGCTAGGAAGTGATGATAGAATCGGGAGTAAGGTATGGAAATGAAAGATACAGGAAGGGAAGTTCTTTAGCATTCCATGAGCACAGAATAAAATGATTCCAGATTCCAAAATCTTTGTGTACTCAAGTCTCTTATATAAAATGAGTTATTTGCAAATAGGATGCATATCCAATGATTATAATATAAGCATTATGTAAATAGTTATTGTACTGTATTGTTTAGGGTATGCTAGCCAGGAAGAAATCTCCATGAATTCAATACAAACTCCTTTTAAAAAAATTCAATATTCTGTTGATTATATTGAGGATTTGGAGGTCTGGCTGTACCATCACCAACTATGATAGAATAGT
Organism: Lophiomys imhausi; assembly: GCA_907164525.1. NCBI lineage: Eukaryota > Metazoa > Chordata > Mammalia > Rodentia > Muridae > Lophiomys > Lophiomys imhausi. The sequence continues at coordinate 10,485,798 of CAJQZJ010005020.1, forward strand.
AATTCCAAATCTCTAGACAATGTCTTTAGGCCCTCATGAAGGCATACTTTGAAACTATTTATTTATTGTTATATAATAGCTCTACCTCCCATCCAACTCACTGACTAGAGGTATGGGAGAAAAAAGGTTAGTAGAGACAGAGAGTGTAGACCACTTTAGATGTAATTCCTTGGGGTGATTTGTCAGGATTCCAGCCAAACAGTATACACAGGAACAGATACCAGCAATAACAGGAACACAGTCAACCAGGAAACCAGCAGCAGTTCATGGGAGGACCAGTAAGAACAGTCAAAGCGCTATTGGCTTTCAAACCCCTGCTAGGGACTATGATCTCAGCCTGACCTGAGCTGCGATCTTCAGCAGCAAAAGCAGCAGTAAGTCTTGGAAGAAGCAACTTTCCAAGTGTTGTGTGGAGTCTTTCCAAGCCAAGCAGCAATGAGAGGTGGAGCTAAATAAAAAACAATGCCTCTTTGTCTTTTAGGTTCCTTTATGCCCTCTTAAGAGTCGGCACAAGGATGTTTTCTAATTGGCCAACATCATGCCTGCCACAGGAGGTATTTTCCTGTTGACCAAGATCATTTGCTCTCTAAGGAGTCTGCCCATCAAAGTATGTTTTCCAGAAAAAAAAGCATGTTCCCTGAATGTGGTAGTTTCTGGATGGCAAACATCACATGCTCTTCCATCAGGATGGTTTTTATGTCCCTCTCATGAGTCTATATTTCAGCAGTGGACAAAGCACTCCCACATCCCATACTTGAGACCAAAACAAAAAACACATTCATTCAACACAACCATGTTTTTAAAGAAATCAAAACATTGACTACACCCTCATTCATCATCATTCCACTCTTCTCCTTCAGTCCATCCCCAATCTTCTCTTTCTCAACTCCCTAATTTCTACTCATCACCAGATCCACCACCTTGGTCTTTTTAAACTATTCACATTTGTTCCCTGGATTTCTACTAACCCATTCTAAACTATGTCTCCCCCTTCAACTATCTCCCTATGGATAGTTCTTGAACTTTATAGTCACCCTTCTTATACTCAGAATAATCATTTTCAGGTTCAAACACATTACTGTGTGGATCAATTTTCATTCCTTTTTATTGGTGAATTCTATTGTATAAATATAATCCAATGTAAGTTCTGTTGGGAAACATTTGAATTATGCCTAATTTTTTTTTTATCAGAACAAATAAGGCTACTTTGAAAATCCAACTCCAACTTTTTCAAGGACGTGTGCTTTTATTTCTCTTGGGGAAATGCCTAAGAATGAAAAAGCTGAGTGAAATGATAGGTTTATGTTTAATTAAAAAAAAAAAACACTTGCTGGAGTTTTTCTATCACAACCCTTCCACTTTTCATCCTCAGTAGCAACGGATGAGAATTCAGCACCTCACTTCTTACTACCACTTAATATGAGCAATCTTAATCTTAGTCATCCTAATTTTTTACTTTCAATTTGCTTATCCTTAATGACTGGTTGGCTTAGTTACTTTTCTATTACTATGATAAGATCAAGGAAACATATATAATAGTTCAATTGGAAATCACAGTTTCAGACGGTGAGTACATAGCCATATTGGCAAGAAACATGGTAAAAGGCAAACAGGCATGGCAGTGGAGCAGTAGCTGAGTGTTTACATCCCGATCCACAAGCACAAGGCAGAGAGAGCTAGCAAGAAATGACCTGAGCTTTTGAAACTTCTAGGCATATTCCCAGTGACAACACCTCCTCCAACAAAGCTACACCTCCTAATCCTTCCCAAACAGTTCCCCCAACTGAGTAACAAACATTCAATATATGAACTTATGGGAGCCACTTCAAGTCAAACCACCACACTAATGAGATTGAATGCTTTCTTCATTTAATTTTTGTGCTTACTTTCCATCTATACATCTGTTTCAGTGGACTATCTGTACATATATGTTGACTACATTTTGAAAATCAATTAGCTTATTTTCATATTACAGGCCTAGCATCCCTAATCTGGGAATCCAAAATCTAAAATCTGAACTTTTTTATATTTTTTATTTATAAAATATTTTTCAGGCAATATATTTTTATCACCCCCAACTACTCCCATATCCTCCTTACCTTCCTATCCACATCTAACTTCACATTTGATCTCTCTCTCTCTCTCTCTCTCTCTCTCTCTCTCTCTCTCTCTCCTTGGCAAAAAAAATTTTTAAATCCCACACAAAACCAATACGAAAAAAATTGTGGTGGTATTGTCGAGGGAGAGATCCCCTCCCCTCCCTTTTGCCCTCACCACCAGTGGCAGATAGGAGATCTGGCCCCCATGGGGGTCACAAGAGCAGGAGAGCTGTCCCTGCCCCTCACATGCTGCAGCACTTGGGAGAGCAGGCCCTGCATCTCACCTGGACAGTACAGTACAGCTGGCCCTGAATGTGAAGAATTTTGGTGAGCCAGCCCCAAGGATGTAGCAGGCAGGAGACTTGGCCCTGATGAGGTCATGAGAGCAGGAGAGCTGGTCCAATCCCTTAACCTGCTGCAGCATTTGTGAGAGCAGGCCCTGCACCTTACCTCAGTAGCACAGTATAACTGGCCCTGCAAGTGAGGGTTGCAGGCCCAGAACTGGGGCTTTGAGTTGGCCAATCCCAGCATATACTCCATGGATGAACTACTGGAGTGCACGAAGAGGCCAGTTCCACAGACCCAAAACTACAGGATCTCCATGACACAGGAAGAAAATAGCATGTCTGAGAGGAGTCCCAGTGAGGTTCCTGTAGTGACAAACAGAAGCCAGAGGACTCATATCAGAACAAGAGTCATTATAATGAACATTTGCAGTGTGGACAAAAAGAAATGAGCTTCCACAATGATTTTTTTTTTATGTTGAGGGAAGTTGCAAGGGTGGAGGGGTGAGTCTGAGGGGAAGTGAGAGATGAGAGGGAACAGGGTCCATGATGTGAAATTCACAAAATAAAAAAAGAAAAAGAAAAAAATTTAAAAACTACCAAAAGAAAAGAGAAAGCACACAAGAATACAGAGTTTGTTTTGTGTTGGCCAACTACTCCTGGGTATGACCCTAGAGCATGGCTAATATATTTAGTATCACTTCATTATAGAAAACCTATTTTCCCTTTACCAGAAGGTATCAGTTTCAAATAGCTTCTTGGTTAGGGGTGGGAATGGTGTCCCCTTCCACTTATCTATGCTGAGATTTTGTCTAGTATGAACTTATATGGATCTTGTGTGTGCTGTCACAGTCTCTGCGAGTTCATACATGTGTTAGCCCTGCCATGTCTGGAAGACCCCATTTCCATGGAGTCTTCCACCTGGCTATCATTATCTGTCTACCTCTTCTACTGAGATCCCGAGCCCTGAAGGGAGTGTTTTGATAAAGACATACTACTTAAGGCTGAATGCTGCAAAGTCTCTCACAAAATCTGCAAAATTTTAAACACCTAACACTTTTACTCACAAGCATTGTGGGCAAGGAATATTTAACCTGCAACAAGTTTTTAATGTTCTTTATTTTCATAGTTGAGACTCAAGCTCTTTATCAAATATATTACTTATGAACATTTTCTCCCAGTCTATGGTTTGGTATTTTAATTTTGTAAGAACTCCTTTAATATGAAATTTTTTATGTCAATTGAGGAGCTGAAGAAGTGGCTCATCTGTTAAAAGCACTTGCTGCTCTTCCAGGTTTAATTCCCTGCACCCAGAAAAGTGGTTTACAATTATCTGCTACTCTCCTGACACATGGCATGCCAGTGGTGCACAAGCATACATTGCAGACAAAACACCCATACACAATACTGAATGTCACTTGAATCTAGTTTGTCAGTCTTATGAATAATGATTTTGCTGTTGTATCTAGGAAATCTTTGCCTAATCCAGAGTTACAAAGACCTTCTATGTTTTCTTCAAGATTTTAGAGAACATGATTTTTATAAACCATTTTGAATTAATTTTATTACATGGTGTGAGGTATAATTCAAAACTCTTTTTTCCTCCCATGTAGATAACCAGTGTCCCAGCTTTATTTGTTGAAAAGACTTGTTTTGTCAGTGAACTTCATAAATTTGTTGAAAATTAGCTGTCTATACATGTGTTGGTCTATTTCTAGACTATATTCCATGTATTATCTCATTATGCCAAAACCACACTGTCTTGATTACTATGGGTTTATAGTAATTCTTGAAATCAGGTAATATTAGTAGTTCAACTTTGTTCTTCAAAGTTATTTTGGATATTCTCTCTCTCTCTCTCTGCATTATCATATGAGTTTCAGAATTAGTATGAAAAGTTTTAATAAGACCTAATAAATGTTAAGTGATTTTTGTTTCAGATATGAAACAAAACATGCGTATCCCACTTTAAAATTTCCTTCATACCAACCATAACTTGTTTCCAAGATTATGTTACCTGATCTAACTGTTCTGTGGAGTTCAGACCCTTCTCGCCTTCCCAGCATCTTCTTTCTCTGCCCCCATCTCTGTTCTGCAGACCCTCTGGTCTCCTTAGTTGCCATGAGTCCTCTGATCCCAGGTCTTCTCCATGTACACTAGCCTTTCTCTACTTGCTTGTGTTCTGCCTTCACAACTTCACATGGTTCTCAGCACCAATGACTTGTCATGGATGTTTTCTGGAGCCACGCTGCCCTAAAAGTATATCAGTTCCTCCAGGTGTATATGCCCTGGCTTCCAACGTCTGTCTCCATGATAATTACTAAAGGATCAAATCATGTGTGTGAATATTTTGTTATTTTAAAAGTTTACTTTCTCCCAATGGAATATAAATGCTATGTAGGGACAGAATCTGTTTATATTTTTGTACTTTAGCAAAATATCTTTATGCAGTGGTGCTTGATAAATACTGTCAATTGATCAAACTAATGAAGTAGAATTTTTTGATTGCTTATACTTTTGGGTCATAGCAAGGTAAGTCAGAGACTTAAATCAGGCCTTAGTTTGAGGACAAAAAGACTAGGAAAAACATAGTTATGACAAGTAAAACCATATACAGGTTTCTTGACTCTGCCGTGGCTCAGCAGTCACCCCCTGTGGGGTGTTGTCTTGAGGAAATCATCTTTAAATAACACATTTGTTTGCGACAGCTCATGCATTTCCATTCAGTTTCTGTTCATTGCCTTGAAATAGACCCAGGGGAGAAGCTGAGCAGAAAGGGAAAAAAAAAAAACATTGAAGTTATTATTTGGAAATTTTGTCTTCCTTCTTTTATTCAAGCAACTCTTTTTGCAAAACTGAAGCTCCTTTTGCTTCATTTCATTTCCCACTAGCTTAAAATGAGACAAATGAAGTTAGATGGGCCAATGATAACATAAGACCCTATAATTATATTGGAAAATAAACCTGAATTCTGTAAGTTCTGAACTAGGCAGAAAAGAACCATTGCTGCCAGCAGCCTGAGGTAGCCATGTTTGCTCCTCCTGCTTCTGCTTCTCATCCCCTACTTCTCCCTCTTCCTTTCCACGGCCCCCAGAAACCAAAAGCCCGATTGAAATCTCTGTTCTATAGCTGGGACATTCGTTTAAGTAAAGCATTTACCTCCCCAGGGTCCTCCTCTTGCCTCATTTATTCCTCCTTGGAGACTGGAGAGATGGTTCAGTCTCATGAGTTGTTTGCTGTGCAAGCATCAAGTCCTGAATTTGGATCTCCAAAGGACAGTAGTAGTACCGCAGACTCCTAAAGTCCACTGGCCAATTGGCCTAGCCAATCAGTGAACATCACTGCCTCAAAATATAAAAAGGTGGAGTGTGGGTAGGAAAGAGACCTCAAGTTAACATCTGGCCTACACACACACACACACACACACACACACACACACACACACACACACACTTGTTCGTTTTCCACCTACTTCTAAAAGTGTTGTAAAACTTTATTACATAATAATATAAGTTATACAGAGTAAATGTAGTGTGCCAGAAACTGTGCAAATTGCATTGAGGGTTTGAAGTCTGGTAGTCACAGCAACCTTCTCTTGTATTTGTTTTCTCATTTCATAAATTAGAAAAAAACTCTCAGAAAAGCAAAATTCTCAAAATTCTTAAAATTGGGGAGTCTCTTGAATACCAGACTTAGAACTAGCCTTTATCTCAAGGACAGTGTGTAAAAGATTAAATATGGAAGAGATGAGGTCATATCAAGTTTTGAAATATCTTTCTGGCACCTCTGTGTGATGTGATATGGAGGGGAGAACCTGTGGTCCCAGAAAATGGAAAGAGATGACGAGTAATAATGGTTCTTCACTATTTTGGAAGCACTTTTATTATTTGACTCTCATAAGAACTATGCCAGGTAAGGAAGAAGAAGGCATTATTAACAGCATGATTATTGCTGACTTTGAATATGTGATCTCCATCCTAAAGTAGCATAAATTCTTTGTTCTGTTACCTCACAGCTTAAGATAACCAAACATGGTCCCAGACCTAGAGGTCTGGGTTTTTAGTACCTACTCTTTCATAGTTTCCCTTAGTGGTTTTCTAAAGGACAATTCGGTTGCATTGCTGCTGATCATGTGATGTTGTCAGGTCCCTTGTCATTTCCTGACCCTCTAATCAACCAGATTAAGAGGAGTGAAATCTCTCAAGTCTCTCCACCTTCCCTTCCTAATTTTCCCAAGTTGCATGTGGTCCCAATGGGCACCTATGGTCTGAGTGCCTTGGGAGGAAGATGAGCTCTCTTGGCAAAATGAACCAGATGGCTTAGTTACAAAAGGTTAAAATCAACTTGCTTGATTGATTATGAATTTTAAGCAGTTTTTCTTCAGTGCAATCAGCTCTTTCCCATCGTCATCACTCATTAGGGAAAGATTTCCATTCCAGCAGTGATTGGCTTCCCAGCATTTGCATTTTGCATTCTACACACTAAGTACCTTTCTGACAGAATTATGAGCTGCCTCTCTTCTCTTAGCCCCTACTGCTCATTCCCTGTTGGTCTTGCATCCCTTGCTGGGATAGTGAGAAGTGACCCTTGAGAAGAATGCAGAAAGGTCATGACCATATTGACCACTGGCTGGTCCATGTCTGGCAGTCAACTAGCTGGCCTCTGACAAGATGATGGAAGGGGCTGCCTCATGGCCTCTTTCTCTCCTCCTCTAATTGGCCTTTATGAATATTTAATGAAATCAGGATGGAATTCAATCAGAAGCTTTACCTGCTGCATCTTCAGGAAAGGAAGGAGAAAAGGAAATGGTAGGATATTATTAGATTCCTCTAGCCACAGTGTAGAGACAGAGTGCCCTGAAATTCTTAGATACTTAGGTGCCAGGGCAAACTCAGCTGCCCACGTACCCTGCTCTGTTGGAGGAAATTAACCCTTTTAACCAGTGAGATGCCACCAACTTCCAGGTACTATATAGGTGGATAGTTTGTCTGGAGAGGAAACACCAATGAGCACAAGTCCTGTTAAAGATACTGTCTTGACATTTTTCCTTTCAGGAAATCTTTCTTTCCTACTAGAAATCTCTTTATTACTAAAACAAATCCTTTTCATTATTTGTTTCAGAAAATTTACAGATATAGAAAATCAAAAGTAAAACTTGTTCATAATCCCATTCTCCAGACATAAAGAAAGTTAATATTTTCATATATATTTCTCTATCCACTCCAACCAGTCACTTACCTTAATAATCACATAGTAAGTGGCGCTTTGTAACCATTCTTTTTTAATGTACACTATTATCATTCAGTAGTCATCTATAACACAGTGTGATGGCTTTTTGTATTTTGTTCCATTAATCTACCTGATACATTCAGATGATCCTTCATCCTTAGTGTCCATGTAGGATCCTGAAGAGTCAATTATGGTAACACAGAATGACAGCATACCAGCCCAGGCCTGGAATCAAATAGATGTGGATTTCAACTCAAGTCCTTCAACCTTAATTAATCCCTCCAAGTATCCAGAATTTTTAATCTTAAAAGAAAGAAAGCTTGTTCTGAAAATTTATTGAGAATCTATGAAAACACCTAGTACAGTGTCTGATACAAAGGAAAATGTTTGTGGTTCATACTGCTAATACTGTCATCGATAATAATACTTTGATAAATTTTCTTATAGCTAAACCTTAACCACTTCATTTGGCTAATTTTCTAACAGTAGAATTACTGGGTCATAGTTTGGAGTCAACTAAAATGTTTTAAAGCTCCTCAAGTATTTCTTTATCAGATCAGAACAGCTTCTGAGTCTTGGCAAATGTTTAGGGTTCTCTCATGAGTGGCATACTGTGAAACTCTGAATATGTTCTCCCCCCCCTCAACTGACTTGATCCTAAAATTTCATAAGTTGTGGTGGATGTCTTAGGCATTTAAAGTTGGTATAACTATAAGAAAATACCATAGACTGGGAAACTAATAAGCAGCAGACATTTACTTATTTCTGTTCTAGAGGTAAGATCACAGTCCCAGCGTGAGCACACTACTCTGGGCTAGAGATGATTGGTTTCCTATTGTGTGCTAATAGAATGGGAAGAAAGGTAGTTACTCCATAGGGCCCTTTCCTTGAGAACCCTGATTATACCTCTGAGAGCTTCACTATGACCTACTCAACTACTTTCCCAAGGTTCCTGCTCCTAATGCCTTCACATTGTAAGGTAGGATTTCAGTATCTGAATGGGAGGGGCACAAACATTCTGTCCACAGTATGTTCCACTACACACATGTTAGGCTAGCATATTCTTCCCCTTTACTTCCTGTGACTCTTTCCTGAGTCCATCCTACCCACTGAAGTAGGCAGATCTACAGCCACCTGAGCAGCTCCAACTATGGGGAAAATATGTGCTCGTTAAGGTTAGGCTTCATTTTTCCTGGTGATGTTCTCATGAGTGTTTAGCAGCAATCCTAGATGGCAAGTAAAACCCAGAAAAATTTTTTTGGTGTGGTGTGGTGTTTGTGTGTGTGTGTGTGTGTGTGTGTGTGTGTGTGTGTGTGTGTGTGTCTATGTACTTTGAAGGTTTACATTGCAGGTTGAAGTCTACCTCTCCAGGTGACATCTAGAAGTCTTAGCACTGGAACTTTGAGTGGAACATTGGCAAATATTATATTTTCAAGGTATTTGTAAATCAAGCTAAGTTATGATTGTACTGAGTTAAGGTACACCTTATTTCAATAACTGATGTCCCTATAAGAAGGCCATATAAAGAAACAGGACACATAGCACCTACTAAGACTCTAATACAGAAAAGAGGTAGACATGGGATAATGTTTCCACAAACTAGGGAACTCTAAAAACTGTAGTAAAACCTAAAAGCTAGAATAGGCAGGTAGATTTCTTTTCTAGAACCTTAAAAGGGACAATAACCTTGCTGACACCTTGATTTCAGATGTCCAAATTCCAAGAGCCCTGAAAAATGATTTTCTGTTGTTTTAAGTTGCCCATTAACAATAATTTGTTATGGCTGCCCTAGGAAACAAATATAATTTTCATTTTTGTTCTTCCCCCATTTGATCATAAGCTGCTAATTCCTTGAGTCATTTCTGAAGACAGCGTGGTTTAATGAGGCAAGTTTAGGGCTGTGGGTCTTAGTGTACTGGCTGAATGCTACTTTAATTGTTCTGTGTTGTATTGTTCTGAAGCCAGAGGATAACTTCAGGTCAAGCTGGGAGTGATGATATTTGTAGTGGCTGTACTAGAAAATTCTTTCTTCCAGCCACCAAATTCCCTATTTCAACAGAAAGTTGTTCCCAATCTTTTGGGCAAGTCAGTAAACTGAGTCTCCGGCATGCCTGTGGCTGCTGAGTCTCTGTTTTTCAACTATCTCAGCATTTCACATGGTAGCAACATATTAATAGCAGTTGGACTACCCTCTCTGATGACTGGTCAAGAGAAGTTGCTGGTAGTGACACACGATGGCTGTGCTTGTCCATACACTTCAATGCACTGCTCAAGTCATAATCTTTGTCGAATCTACCAAATCATAATCCTATGTCCCACCAACCTAAACTCACCCTGGAATGCTTCTGTAGACTACAGATGAGAGGTTTGCCGACTTTCACCCTTCTTCTTAAATGACCAGCACCCTCCATCTTGACCTGGGTCATCTTCTTTTCTCTTCTTTTTCTCCTCAGTGGAGCTTGTCCATCATAAAGCATAAGACAACCATTGCTATCCAGCAGTTTCTGATTTCCTGCCTGCAATAAACCTTAGAAAAACAACTAGTAGTTTAGCTGTTACATGGATCTGGAGGTGAAGGGAAAAGTGCGACATTATGTGCGCAACATCATCAATAAATTATTTGTCTATACTTGTCTCCTTTAGAGCAATATATTATTTAATCAACGCAGTCCTACAAAGCTAAAATAAAACTTTTACATGTGTGAACACTGAGACTCAGATAAAACTTTTAGTAGTAAAAGGGGTTCTGGAAGATGAGACAAGTTAGTGTAGTTGGAGTTGTGAGGCTTAACCACCTGAATTCTGGGTATGAGGAGAAGGAACTGCCTGTTCACCTTGAAGGATGAACTGATGAGCTGATGGGGAAGAGATGAGACACATTCTGGGCAGGAAAGCAGCCATGAACCTGATTCTCCCCCATAATCCTGTGGTCCAGCTCTTGTCATACTTGGACACACTCACCAAAACCTCTACAGCCCTTATACATCTATTCAGATCCAACCAGACCATGATCTCTAGGCAGGATCACAGTGCCAAGGTCACTAAGATATTTTTCTGTTTCCTGTCATGATTTTCTCATAGTTTCTCTTGGTTCTACTACAAGGTTAGGGAAATTTCCTCATACTCCAAGACACAAGAAATAAACCCTATTGCACTGGCTTTTACCAAGAATTAGCTTAATGTGGTGTCTGAGTTGGGAGGCCTGGACTTGAGCTCTTGCTCTGCAAGCTTTTCTCCTCTTTTATAAAATAAAGGAGTTCAACTTAGTAACCTAAAAGGCCTTTCAAATTCCTATATGGATTTATTAAATAGCTGATCTTGGCTCCTAATATGGCCAGTTCATAATTTCCTATTAACTTCCTTCTGGTGTTAGGAACATGCAGAGTAATGAGACAGACAGGCTGTATGCCTCATAAGACCCTCCTGGGCTTATATAGGACAATTTATTTTTCTTCACTTTAATACAAATATAGTTTCTAATATTTTCCAATAATCTTGGGCCTATCTCTCTCACACAGTTTATTGCTATCAGAAAGAATGTCCCCTCCTATCTGTACCCCTCCCTTCCCACCTTTTTTCTTTATTCTTGCTGGCAATAATTGTAAGTTGTGCGGACCACAAAAAAGAGGATATGAAATAGATTGTATATGATTAGAGATAATGTCACAGGCATGCGTCCTAAACCTGCCGTCTGGGTAATGTGTATTTTCCTCTCCATGACACTGAACACAATCATTATGCCTTGGAGGGGTCAGGGCTGTGTAATGATGTTAGACATATTTACATTTTTAAATGTCTTCCTTTGTGCTGAGGCTGTGTCCTGAGCATTAACCTTCTTGCTATGAGCCTGGGGGTGATGTATCACATTTCGAGATACTTGATAGCACAAACTTTACAAATGTACTTTTCTCTTTAGCTGTTTCCATCTCTGAGTCTTCTTTGTTGGAAAATGAGGGATTAGCAGGGTCTACAAATAAACCAGTCTCCTAGCTTGAGTGACAAGCTTTGCCCTAAGTAAGAAACCAATTTCTAGTCCTCTATGAGGAAAGCCAACAGGGATAGCCATGCTTCTGTTCCTGAAGAACCGCATGCAATTCACTCCCTCGGCAAGTGCTTATTGAGTGCCCACTGTGTGGGACACTGTGTGGGACACTGTGTGGGACACTGTTCCCTATGCTGAGAGACAGAGATGAAAACACATGACCTCACAGATCTCAGCGTCTACAAGTGGGATGCATTCACAAGAAAAGCAAATGAAACATTCATTCTGGTATGTGATAAAGTAAAAGATGATTATTTCACTTAATATCCAAACCAGGACACATCTGAGGGTGAAAGAAAAACCTGTTAATAAATGCATTGAGTAAAACAATACTAACCAGACAATGGTTACATTGAAGTGCTAGGAGGAAAATAAGGCAATAAAGAGGAGGAAGGAGTGTGCAGAGGAGATGAGCAGGGGGTGCAGGGAAAGGAGTGAACTGGAATTTTAAATCGAATTATCTGGAAAGCATCACGGTAGAGGAAGTGAAGAGGATGTGGCTATCAGGGGAAAGAAACTGTAAATGCAGTGGACATCAGAATAAATCACATCAATGTTTTACAGGAGCAGAAGTGGGTGGCTGATCGATGAAGAGGGAAAACGGTAGATGAGGACAGTCCGGTAAAGGTTCAGCAGGTCTTACAAACAGCATATGGGCTTTGGCTTTCAGTGAGTTCAGGTCAGAGTCATCTTCATGTATTCAGGCAGATATAACAGAGCACAGTGGACTGAGAAGCCTGTAACCAATAAAAAAATGTTTTCATAGTTTTGAGGGAGGAGAAAGTTCAAGATGGTGGTATCAGTAGATTTTGTAAATGATGATGGCCTGCTTCCTTCATAGATTAGCATCTTGTCTCTGTGTCTTCTCATGGCAGAAAAGGCTTCCTAGCTCTCTTTTAGTCTCCTTTAGAAGGATACTCTTCCAAATATGACAGCTCTGCATTCATGATATAATTAACTCATAAAGGGCCCAGTTCCTAATGCTATCATTTTTTGAAGGTGGAATTTCAGTCTGTGTTTTGGGAGAACGCAAGCATTTATAGCACAATGAAAGCCATTAGAGGCTTCGGAGTTTTCTTAGGTCATTTGACTACCATTGTTTAAACTGTGGTGCTGAAAATGGCAGTGTGTGGCAAAGGCTGAAAAAGAGACATTAAAAGGCTATTGTGATAAATCAGGTGAGTGATGGTGGCTATAGGAACTAGATTGGGGAAGGTGATATGTGATTAGAGTTTGGATAAATTCTGAAGATAAATGAATTTGATATGATAGACCATTCACTATGAACCTTGGATAAAATAATATTATCAAAGACAACTTCCAGGGTTTAGTGGTAAAATTCTTGTTATATAATCAACTACATAAGTATCAAGTGGGTGTGGCAACCTGCTTGCCATTCCAGCGATTGGAATACAGTGACAAGGAATTTCCTGGAGAAAGCTGGCTAGCTAGACGAGGCATATTTATGAACCCTTGGCTCACCTGAGAGAACCTGCCTCAATGAATAAATGGGAGCAATGAGGGACGATTGAGGATATCAGCTTCTGGCCTCAACATGCACATGCTCATTTTTGTGTGTATGCCCACACATACACATGTAATCCCACACACACATAGATACCACACACACATGCAGAAAAATAAAAAGAAATACCTTCTCATGTTTTGGCCTGAGCAATGTAGATGATGGAAATAGTTTATTTACCTGAGAAGGAAGAGACTGTAGTTAAAACTGATTTAGAGAGAAATGAGAATTTGGTTTTACAATGCTAAGCCTCAGATGCCAGCCATGCCTGGTATAATATAATCACATCACTTGGAAAGCTGAGACAGGGACAAGCTCAAGGCCAGCCTGAGCTACATAGTAAGTCTTAAAATAACCTGAACTATATATCAATATCTTATCTCAGAAATGTGTGTCATGTGCTTGTCTTGTTAGATATTTGCTTGACAATAATTGAAAGAGCAATAAATATCAGTTCAAATTTTACAGAAAAAGCCAATGTTGGAGAGAGAAGTTTTGAAGTCTGTTACCATTTAGAAAATGTTTGAAAGCATGAAGTTAAAGGATATCATTTAAGAAGAAAGTCTAGATTGTAAAGAAAGGAGTTCTAAAGACTGTACCCTGGCTCAGTGCAAGTCTTAAAAGTCTGGAAAAAGAATAATCAGCAGAGAAAGGCCATGAAACAGGAGAGAAATCTAGAAGAATGCAGTATCCTTGAACTCATATTATCATAAAAGCAGATCAAATATTGACCATCTTGTCAGGTATGACAAGGACTGAGAAGTGACTATTGCATTAAACACACAGGCAATGGAGACCTTGAGAAGAACACAAAAGTGAGTGGAGATGTGTTAAGGAAAGGGAGGAAGAGGAGTCAATGATAGTTAATATTTTAAGGAAAGAAGAAAAATAATGTGATGATATGAAGGGGAAGGAAAAACATTTTTTCTTCATAGAAGAACTAATATATTTTTATACTGACAAGAATGATCTTTATCAAAGTGAAAAATTAGATGTTGTACAGGCTAGGCCAACATTGCTAGAGTGGCATCTTTGAGTGGGTGAGAGGCTAACAAACACCCTGGAAGGTGGCCTTGGATAGGAGCAGGGAACATGACCTTGTGAAAACAATGAAAAACAGTAGAATATGTGAATACAGGTACAAACACATGAGTTCATGTTAGTGGGAGCAAACACTTTCCAGACTGTTCTAAAGCTTAACAGCTTAGAGGAGGATCCTGCCCACATGCCATGGCATGAGGCACTGTGCTTAGAGCTGACAATGGAAAAGCTAAACATGACCATATAGAAAGAATCCAACGTGACATGTACTTAAGGTTTATGTACAGAAAATAGGAATGACAGCCTCAGTCTAGAAAGTACAGGAATACTTCAGAGAAGAGAAACATTCAAGCTAGATCTTAAATGATAAGAATGGGTATTTACTCCATGGATAAAGGAAGGAAAGACATAGAACTCAGGAATTCCACTACAGAAAATGCTTCAGAAGAATGAAAAAAAAAAAATGCTAGGAGTGTCGGGAGCATGACAACCTTATCTGACAAACAGGGCTCATGTTTGGAAAGCAGCTTATGCCATTCTAGGAAGGCATGTGGATCCTGAACCAAGTGTTGAGACATCACAGATTTTAAATTTGGTCACCAGGCTAAGACATTTGGACAGCAAGGTCCTTAAAGATCTCAGGTAGAGACATTTGTTAGATATCTAACCGAGCAGAGGTTTGAGTAAAGATGAGTTCAGATGAGTTAGTTCTTGCCAGGGAGAGCATGCAGAGAGAAGGATTGTAGGGGCAAAGTTTCTGTAGTGGGCAGAACAGTGCATTTTACAGATGAAGGAAACACAACGCAAGATGCTCAGCAGTCTGCCTTGGCCATCTGAGGACACTTTTCTCCTGGGTTGGGAAGTAGCTCCCCATTGCCATGCAGAAAGCACTGCCATTTTAGTGCTTTTAATAAACATGGAAAATATGTGTTTGTGAGATGCTTTTAATCATTTTTGAATTGTAAAGAGCTCTGGGCTTTGGAGGCCAGAGCGGCCCTGGTGTGAACATAAATTAGCCTAACCGAATAGTTTGTGCTGTTTATGGGCACTATTTGCTATAAATTTGTTTCTGACGCTAGAACTATGTGTCATCCTTGCCTCCTCCATCCTTGGTGTGCCTCCTTCTGAAAACTGTGAGGGTGGCTTTTGGTTTTGGCTTCTAGTTTAGAGGGACATATACTCCAGAAGTCATTAGCAAGATTGCATCCAGGTCATTAGTGTGCTCACTCATTCTTCAGAAGGGCTGGCACCTTACCCTGTGCCAGCCACTTGGAACACAGAGAACACAGAGCCCTTTCAGCAGCCCACAGTTTAGCGAGCTGGTAACCTCAACAAAAGTAAGCAGTGCTAGTTGGAGTCACTTCTACCTGGAGGTTCAGGAGGAGTTAGTCAACAAGTCCCGTTCTCCCTGGGGATCCAGTGGTTCTTATGTACTTGCTTGAAAGGTTTGAGCCACCATGTTAGACATAGCGCATGACGCTGCCTCTTTCTCCTGGCTTTTGGGTGTTCCTCAGAAAGATTACTGTCCCACTGAATACCTAAAAAAAAGTCTTGTAATATTGTCCCCACGGAGTGCTGTCCATAGGTATATGAAGCACATAACAGGCTGTCCTACAAATGTCTACTCCATCTCATCTTTCCTGTGCTTGACTCTTTATTGGAGATAGGATGTGCTGAAGCAGTCTACTCTCTCTAGGAAATTTTTTCATGGACGATTATTATACCTATTAGCAAGATCTCTCCTCTAACCTCTTAGAGGCATCTAGTTTGTCAAGAATGCAAGGCAGACTCCTAAATAAGGAGTAAAGACTCGTGTGCCCTTATGCAGAACAATCTCCCACATATCACTTGTCCTCTACAATTCATTCAGACTAGAATATTATCTCTCCACGGGCACATATCCACTTCCTTGTCTCTGAAGTATTGCTCATAAAGAAACCTTTATAAGAACCACTAAGGTCCCCTTCCTTCTTTTCTATCTATAATAATCCTACTTATCACATAAGAAATAGTATTAAGGCATCTTTTTTAGGAAACTCCTCATGATGCCCTCAGTTGAATTTACTACTTTCATTCCTAAGTTATAACATCTTCTGGTATTTCACACTTGGCTACTGACTTTACCATCTTAAAATGTCTCTAAACATCCTGAAACCAAGGAGTAAAACTGGAAGCTGATATGTTGATGCCTGTAAGAATCTGTGGCTGGCTGAGCTCTGTGAAGAAGAGGCCACAGGCTTTAGAACATTGTCATTCTATCATTACACAGGAACCCTTGAGCAGATATATACTGACAGTGAACAAACAGAGGTCAAGATTCAGGAAGTAGTAGGGATAGGCATCCAAGTACTCTTCCATCATATACTGTATCTAATCCAACACAATTATTGGGGGGGGGGGGACACTTACAGACCACCTAGATCAAGATCAGAACCTCAACCTTCTGGCCAAATCTTGTCTGTTACCTATTTCTGTATATCCCTCCGTTTAATATAGTTTCTTTTTTTTAGAGCCTATAAACAAATAGAAAAATAACACAATGCATAAACACGGACCCACACTCAGAAGAAACATGCCCTAGGTGATTGAGATTCAATGCACTATGGTGTCTGTTTAAAACTCTTCAGAATTTACCTTTGTGTTTACATTGTGTAGGGAAAAGCATGATGGGACAATAAAACAAATCTCCTGAACTCTTGGCTCATGTGCAGGTCTCCCTCCTACGGCCTCCAGACCTCCTCGCACAGGGTTGTTGTCCACCTGCTCCTTCCCGTTGCCATACACATAAGACTGCAGTGTTTAGCAGGTAACCCAACAGGGGCAAGTCTCTGCCCAGCCTACCCAGGTGCCTAACTCATCCATGTGTAAGATTTGTCATGCCTTGCAAGTCTGCACCTGTGACCCATGGGAATGGAGAATGTCTGATTCAGGTTTTCTGGCTCCACAGCTTGAGACTGGCAAAGAAAAGTTGGGGAAGATGCCCAACAACCTGTGCCATGACCACCAACTCACTGTTTCATGATGGTGCCCCTGGGCACCTGATGGTCTTTTTCCCTTACAGCTATCCCCATGTGCATGGGAGGACTATATTAAATACAGAATTGAAAATACCATAATAATTAGAGAGACACATAAAAAGAAGGGGTAATCTTTATATTCTCATACCTTTAATGACGTTTCCCCACTTTCTACACAGAGGGCTTGCATTTTCATTTTTCACAGGACCCCACAAATTATATAGCCAAATGCAATCTTATGTCCTCTGCTGGGTACCGTAATTGAACAACAGGAGTGAAATCTCTGCCTTTAAGGTAGCTGTTGGATATGGAATTTGAACTAAGTCAGGAGATCGGGAAACTTTCTGTAAATGACAATGGAGTCAATATTTCCACCTTTATAGCCTAAATGACCTCTGCCATGACATAATAGCTAGGTACATAATCAGCTCTCCCTTTAAAGCCAAAAGCACATAAACAAGTGAATGTGTCTGTGTTCCAACGAAACTCTATGGGCACTGAAGCTCTTATATTTCATATAATTTTCACATGTCAAGAGTGTTACTTTCCTGTTCATCTCTATTCATCTAAAAATATGTGACCTATGTCTAACTCTGCTCTATAGGGAAATGGGTAGTAAGTCAGGTTTGACTGACTGAATGTTCTCTCCTTCTTTCCCTCTCCCTGTACCCCCACATATATGCCAAATGTATATACCCACACATTTGGTTTAAAAGGCCATAGACTCTAGAATGGTAGTGCACACGTTTGATTCCACTCAAGAGGCAAAGGCAGGCAGATAACTGTGAGTATGAGACCAGCCTGGTCTACATAGAGAGCTCCAGACAAAGCTATATAGTGTGAGATCCCGACTGGAAAAAAAGCATTGGTACATCATTGTACCACCAACTGCTATGGTAGTTTCTCCTTCTGAGGTGAGTGAGCACTGGATCCTGAGTGCTCTCTCGCTAGGGGCAGCTACAGAAATCTTGCTGGGCCACTAATGACAGAGCCCTTGGAGCAGAGACAAGGAATTTCTGTGCAGTGCTCCAGTTGCAGAGAAAATAGCATTTTTTACATTTAGGGACATAATAGCCAGATAAAGAAACACTCATTCATCCTCTATTCTCTGTTCCATCTATATCTGTAGACCTGGCTTTGAAAGTGTGATTTTGAATAGGATACAAATGTGATATTCAGTGAAGCAGTGGACAATTGTCACCATCTGCCATCTGCCCACACACAAAGGAGCTGGCTAAGGGAAGAAAGGTTTGATTCAGAGAAATTGCAATGTTTTGAAAGAAGATTGCAAATAGTTCATTGTGTTCTTCTTGAGGACATACTGTATGTTCATAGCAGAGGCCATGAAAACAAGGGAATGTGACATAGGGGGAAGTAGTGGGTCCTGAACCAATCAGAATGGTCTCTGAACCCTGGGCTTGTGCTACTTAGAAAAATATAATTGGCAGGTTTTTTTCTCTTCCTCATCCGTATGGAAAGAATCATGTCAGTGGTTCAAATTTGTTAGTAAGAAGAGATTCAAATGTGATCAAAGTACATAATCTGCACAATATGTGCTGTCCCGATGAAACTCATTATTTTGTACAATTAATACACCCTAACACAAAAGGGAAAAGAATATGTGGCAAAGAAGAAAACTCTGAATTTTAGAAGGGCAACAATCAAGATTTGAGTCGAGCGATAGAGAACACAAGATTCAGTGCCTGGCTGGCAACAGGCCATTAGTCACAGCTCCCAAAAGCTGCCACGAGACAAGAGCTTGATGTCTAAGTTCCTCTCCATCCTCGGCTGAGTGCCGGTGGAGTAGGCAGTCCAGAACAGTAAGGCCCCCTGGGGGACTTTAACTGAGAAAACAAAGGCCTGATCAACTACAGTTTCTGCCTATCATTTCTTGGTACTCAGACCCTTTTCTGGTTTATTCCATTAGTTATCTAACAAGTGCTGAACAGAAAGACATAGCACCTCTGGCTAAGTAGAACAAAAAGTGTTAAGTCCCCTTAGCCTCAGGTCCTCAGGGGTGTGTGCATCTGCAGCAGCTTCTGACCTTCTTCACTTACTAACTTAGCAAAGAATATCTCCTGGGCATTTACTCTGTGCTAAGCTCTGTGACTAGATGCTGAGACCACAGTGTGAGCAGGACACAGTTGTCACTTTCAAGGAGCTAAGTCAAGTGAGGGGAAAAACAACAGGCAATCATAGGATGTAGCAAAAGTGCTATGAAGGATAGCGGAGAAATCAGTCCAGGGCTCAGGAAAGACTGACAGATGGAGAGAGCCTTCCTTGTATTGCCTCATAATCTTGGCACTTCATAATTACTTCATTCTGTAGATGGTAATAGCCATGAACATCTGAGATTTGGAAAATGAATAGGAAGAGACCAACTAAAGAAGGAGTGTGGCTGGATGTCTCAGACTAAAGGACCAGCACATTTGAAGCCATGGAGAACCACAGGGATACATTCGTACCTCACCCCTGTTAGAATAGCTAGCTGTTAGAGGGGAAGAAATTAAAAGGTAAACAAAACAAACCATGGCCACTGTTGCTGTTAATGTAAGTCAGTACAACTGTTGTGGAAGCCAGTATGAATGTTCCTTTAAAAGATTAAAATTAACACAAGATGGCTAAAATAAATAAATAAATAAAGCCATCCTTGTAATCATTTGTCCACAGAAACATTTAAGTGTCATTTAAGACACTTCACAAGAACTAAGAGCCACCAGAGAGATCTTAGTCCCTGCTTTTAGCATAATAATAATAACAATAATAATAATAACACAATGAAGAAAGGAGAAAGTGGCCTGAATTACCCTTCCTCAAGTCCTGTGCAAGATGATAGAGAGATAGCCTTGGACTTGGGGAAGGGAAGGACAAGTGGATCTAAGTTTTGTACTCGCAGCCCAGTGCTCAGTAGATCCCTAACATCCTCATCCCTAGACTTCTGCCTACAGCCAAGGAACTGCCTCCTCTGGCCCTTTACAACCTTGAGCAGCACAGCAAGCAGAAATACTAGTCTTGATGAAGTAAGATGCAGAAGTAAGCATAAGATGTGCATTGGAGCACAGTGCTACCTAGTTGAAATCCAACACTCAGGAGTTACCAAAAGCTGATACCCTCACATCTGTGCCCAAATTTGCCACCAGATAGAGCCTGACAACCTATTCAGACTTTTATCCTGGTCAGTATCATCTACCGCTGCAGTAATCTTGGCCCACAAGCCCACCACAGCAGCAGTAAGCGCACAGAAGTGTGATCCGTGGTCCCATCTCCATGCTGTGCTAGTCAGGTTGGATTCTAAGCTCTGGTGCAACACAGCATTGTGATTGTGGTGGCCACAGGACAGCTGCTTATCTTAACTCTGATCACAGGCAGCGCAACATGGAGAGAGAGTTGTTGTCCAACTGCAGAAAAGGGAAGACAGCACCAAATCATTGCATAGGAACCTAGAGCTGGTACTTCACTGCCTATGAAGCCTCATGCCATGCAGAACCTGACAGTGCCTGACTGAAGGCTGGTATTTGTGGATGAAGCCTGTGGGCCTACCTGAGCCCCAACTGGAAGCTTGTTGTGACAGAATGACCTTTTAAGGCAATTCTCTATTCCACAACAACACACCAGCTGTGGCTAGGGCACAAACTTGGAACTGTGGAGCCCTCTAGTGCTAAAATAGTGACAACCCAACAGCCAGAACTCACAGCAAACCTGGGTTTATCCCACCATCTAGTGTAAAAATAGTAGCAGAAACCTGGCTTACATTTCTGGAAGGAAAAAATGCAAAGCCAGATTCAAAAGAGTCTGAATATTCAATGTATTATGCCAACAACCTCCACAAACTTTCAGGGAAAGAAAGCTAATTGTTTTATGGCTCTATTTCTGGCATGAATGCTTTTATTTTTGGTGGTGGATACATGCATAAAATGTATCCAATATCAAAAATGTAAAATTTAACGTGGCATTGGGCATCTTGCATTCCAAATGTGTATTCTAACTGAATAGAAGTCCGTTGAGATGTACAGACTTCAGCTCTAGTTAATTTGGGCGTGTAATTTTTATTCTTTTATTTACTGCAATTTTATTTAAGATTTTTTTTAAGATTTATTTACTTATTTAATACATATGAGTGCTCTATCTGCATGTACACCTGAAGCCAGAAGAGGGCATCAGATCACATTGTGGATGGTTATGAGCCACCATGTAGTTGCTGGGAATTGAACTCAGAACCTTTGGAAAAGCACTAGCCAGTGCTCTTAACCTCTGAGCCATCTCTCCAGCCCAAGAATTTATTAACATTTTAAAAATTAAAAAAAATTTTAGAGGAGTTATGCATGCACCTAGGAAGAAAAAAATGCCAGAAATTAGCCCTGTAGCAACTGATATGTGCATCTCTTAGACTAAGAATTTAAATGTCTGCTTTCAGGAGACTTGGTGAACACCTTGAAGACACAAATGAAATTCAGTACTTTATCAGAGAAAGTGAAGTAATTCTGTAATCAAACAGATCTTTGCACTGAAAAGCACACTAAATAAAATGAAAAATGTAGTAGAAGGCATAACTAGCAAAATAGAACAAGTAGAAGACTCAGTGAACTTGGAGACAGGCTATTTGTTGGTGGAGTGCTCAACCATGAATGGGACACCCATATTACACTGCCTTCCCATGAGGCTCAATGATCATTGCAGAAGATGGGAGTGGGGCTTGTAAAAGCCAAGGGCCAGGAGGACAGGATTTCACATGACTGCGGCACTCATGAACTCAGCAGCTGTGGCTGGCTGTACAAGATGAAACCAGTAAATATTTTGCATGGGGGAAATGTGGTAAATGAGAGAAATCAACCCCTAGTTGATGGCTTCTGGGAGATGGAGAGTCAGTTTTCTTTGAAAGTGTGGCCCCTCATAGTTGGAACACTCTCCACTGGATGGACCCACACCCATGAGTATCTGGGCCACACTAACTAGACTCAGTGGTGGAGAGATAACATGAAGTTGGAAGGTGCAGGTAGAGAGGTGGCAGATGGATCTGAGAGAAGTTAGGTGAAGAAGTTTGGAATAAATTTGATCAAAATATATTATATACATGTATGAGATTCTCAGTGAATTAACAGAATACATTTTAAAAGAAAAACAAAAAGAAACAAAATAAATGCAGAAAAATAGAAAGAGTGAAGCAGAAAAAAGAAAGCTTTATTGGGGATGTTAGAGAGTATTATAAGAGAAAATACTCAGATTGTTGGTATACAAGAAAGACTTGAGAATATCAAAAGGGTAAAAGCTTCTTCAAAACCATAAAAACAGCTCATACATCTGGAGAAGGACATAAACATCCAGGTTCTGTAAAGTTAAAGATCAGCAGCTGGTTGCAAATCAGCCATGAATACACCCAAAGATTACTGAATTTAAGCTCTTGAGAGAGGAGCTCAAAGCTACAAGGAAAAATGAAGTACACAGGCAAACATGAAGTGTGCTCACTCACTTACCAAAGACTTTCATGAGAAACCTCTTAGGCTAGCTACAAGGAGGTCAAGGACAACTGCAGCTAGGCAGAGAAGCTAGGTGAAATGAAAGATAAGCCTTCGAGAGCCTCCTGGAGCTCCCTTCCTACAGCCAGCCCCCTACAGGCTTCTACCCTGCAGCCCAACCAGCTGGGCTGAGAAATCTCAGAAGAGGGAGGACAACCCATTCAAGCCAGTTGCCAAGCAGTTTCTCCATTCTTTCTAGTCTTCCCTCCCTGACAATTCTAACATTTCCAAACCACTTTGAGTATTCTGATTCCTCCTGGGTTGATACAGACACAGTGTGGGGAGGTATCTGATTTAATGACACCCTACTACCTATCTGTCCCTTCCCCATCCCATACTGCTAACTTCTAATGGCAGTGGTGATTCTGTGCTTCTCTGTTTAGTCCTAACTGTGAATGGAATGTTGTGGGAGTGACACACCTTCACCAGCTACTTCCCTCCCTTTTCCCTTTTTCTTGGCCCCATTTGTGGAAACAGAACCAGTGAGGGACCTCACATATAATAACAATGAAATAAAATGTTCTAAAGGACACCGGACATTTGGGAAAATAGAACACATGTCAGTGCACAAATCAAATCTTGCCTTTTTTTTTTTTAAGTTGAAAGCATATTGAGTATCTTTTATGACCAAAGTTCAGAAAAATTAGAAGAACCTTGAAATGTAAACAATCACATGCAAATTAAATGGCATACTCCTCAACAGTCATTGGATCAAGGAAGAAATTTAGAAGAAAATTAAAACATTTCTTGAAATAAATGAAAATTTATTGTATTGACACAAAAGCACTGCTATCAATGGAGTTTCATCTGCTCAGAATCTTCATGTGAAGAAGAAGAAAAAAACCTCCCCGTCTTTTAGACAATGGTAAGGATCAAACCCAGAGCCTTGCACATAATAGGTAAGTGATCTTCAACCAAGATACATCTCCACCTCCCAAATCAAAACTGATAAATAAAAGAAATAAAGATTAAGATGAAATATATGCTAAAACACAAATTCAAATGTTCAGTGAAACAAAGAGTTGATTTCTCAGGAAAACAAAATAGACAAATTCCTTGCTAGACTAACTAAGAACATAACAGAAGATTCTGAGTCACTTAAAATCCACAATACTCTGTCTGGGTTTATATCTGTTTATATCTAAAGGAAATTAAGTTAGTATGCCATAGAGATGTCTGCTCCCTTGTGTTAAATGCAGCATTCTTACACCATAGTCAAGCTATGGGAAAAGAAAGATATAGAAATAGCCCAAGTTTCACTTAACATATCAATGGATAAAAAATTGTCATGTATACAAAATAGAATGCTATTCAGCCTTTAAAAATGAAGACATTTGTCCTTTGTAAAAACAGATCCTCCTGAAATATTGTGCTGAGATAAGATAAGCAAAAAAGACACATACTTCCACGATCTCATTTTCATGTAGAATATAAAATCTGAAATCAGAAGAAACAGGGGTAAAATTGTGGTTACCAGAGCCTGATGTCAGAGGCTGGGAAAGGGGCATAGTGATCAATGAGGTAGGCTCTGTAAGACAAGAGGAAGACAGTCGGTAGATTTTTGCAGCATGGTGGTGTTCTTGTACTTGAAATTTGCTAACACAGTAGATTTTCAGTGTTCTTACCACAAGCACAAAATTGTGTAATGGATATTTGTCCTAGTTAGTTTTTATTGTCAAAATGACACAACCTAAGGTCACCTGAAAAAAAAAAAAAAAAAGGAATGTCATTTGAAGAATCACTCAGATCAGCTTGGCTTATGGCCATGTCTAAAATAAATTATCTTGATTTATGATTGATGACTAATGAAGAAGGGCTCAACCCACTGTGGGCAGCTCAACCCACTACAGTACCATGTAGAACTACTACATCCCTAAGTAGATGAGCTTGGTTTGTATGAGAAAGCTAACTGATCACGAACCAGAGAGAAAGCTACTAAGCAACCTTTCTCCATGGTTTCTATGTGGGTTCTTACTTCAGTTCCTGCCCTGGATTCCCTCATTGAAAGACTGACCTGCAAGCATAAGCTAGATAAAACATGTATTCTCCAAATTGCTTTCAGTCCAGTCGTGGTGTTTATGCCTGAAAGTGAAAATGCCAATCCCTATAGGGGAATTAAAGACAGGAAATATCAGAGCATCCTTAATCCATGGTGGACTGTTTTAACAATGTCTAAATGTGTCTCCAAGTTTCATTGAGATCCATCCTTGAAAACGTTTAAAAAAAAAAAAAAGTTTCTATTGGTGACAAATCAGGCCTAAGTGGATATTACTACTGTCATCAAAGACGAGATGAAAACAAGAGCAGTTGGTAACCTCTGAGTTTAGAATCCTAACAGAACTGCATTCTTAATGCCCAACAGATAAGCGTGAAAGTAGGCTTGCCCAGCAGGAAACAGAATGAATGAGCAAGATAATGAAAAGTTTCAGTTCTATTAAAGTATATTTTTTAAAAGGAGAGGAACTAAGAGGCGAGTCATGTATTATATTGTACTCATTACATCACATAAAAATATTTTCAAAGTTGTGAGCCCCCATACTGATAAACTCCTATAGTAAAGTCTTTATCTCGCACACTGTTCATGGGTTCATAAAGTGGAACGATCCTATTGGAAAGCAATGTGGCAATGTGTGTCCAGCAGTGACAGGCTATATAGTTCTCACCCAGTAATTCCACTCCTGGGTATTAATTTCAAAGAAATAATCTAATCCAAATGAAGAAAAGAATTGCATTCAGGAAGATGTTTATTGTAATGTTATTTATAATAACAAAATAATAATAGCCTAAATGTCCCATATTTAAGTAAAGTATGCATTTTCACTAAATGGAACATTGTGAACTCATTATAACAACACTTACAAAGACTATGTAATAGTTTTGGAAAAGGTTTTATGATATGACTAAAAATAAAAGAATACAGAAAGTAAAGATATCATTTTTGTGCCACGATTACATCTTCACTTTAAATACATAATTATTGGCTATGTAGTATGAGCATGGACATTTAAGAACTAGAAGACAGCATGTAAAAATGGGAATAGCTACTTGGATACTGAGATTTTTGTTTTCTTTTTTTATATAATTACAATAAATTGTTGCAAAACTATATACAATTCAAGTAGTATTTTTGATTTTTTTATTTAGTTGGTTTATTTTCATGTATAAGTGTTTTACTGCATGCATGTGTGTGCACCATTTGTGTGTTTGGTGCCCATGGAGGTCAGAAGAGATGGCTGAATCCCCTAGAACTGGAGTTACAAATGGTTGTGAGCTGCTATGTATGTTCTGGAACTGAATCTGGATTCTCTCAATAGCATCAAGTACTCTGAACCACTGAGCCATTTCTCCAGCCCTTTAGATACTATTTTGAAGGACATGGGATCATAGTCAGAAGCTTTGTTTACATCTTTATAACACTGTTCACTACATAAATAGAGAAACTTGATTAATTTTTCTAAGCTTTGGGTTTCATCATCTCTAAAGTGGAATTGACTACCGGCATAATGAGAATGATATAGTAACCAAGGTAGCTCAGGTTCAGAAAGAAGATGTTCTCTTTCATATGGAAATCCTAGTCTCTAATTCCTAAATATGTCTATCTAGGTGAGAGTAAATGTGGGTAAAAGCCAGGAAAGCAGAAAGGAGCCCATGAGACACAAAAAAGAAACCTTAAGAGGGGAAGTGGGGAAGACAAAAACATAGGCTATATCAAGTGGAAGTGGAAACACTGAGGACACACAGGATAGTGAGAGGAAACACTAAGTTGGGGCAGAAAGATGGAGAAAGAGCAGGTGGGGACTTAAAATCATCTAAAACAAAACATGTACGAAAGTGTATGAATGCAGGCTGGTAATTTGTAACCTAAGTAAATAAATAAATGGCTATTTAATTCCTATGAAAATGAATAAAGATAAATAAAGCACCCACTACATAGTAAATGTTTAATAGCACGTTCTTAATTGACTATTTTCTGTGAAGGATTTTTGCCACTTTATAAATATACACACAGAGAGATAGTTTGAAGAAAAGCAGTCAAGGAAAAATAAGGATAATTCAATAAATGTTAATTCTTCCTATTTCCCCAGTTTCTGTCATAGAAAAGTACAGCATAATTTAAGAATATTCTGACAGTATTGTTAAAAAATCAAGATGAGTCAGAAGGATGCACATGGCATCTATTCACTTATAGTCGTATTTTAGCTATATAGTACAGGATATCTATACTACAACCAACGCACCAAAGGGAACAGGAACATAGACTTTTTCATGCTGTCAATGAGACACTTTTCCCTAGTGGTGTTGCCTTGTAGGTCCCCAGTATATGAGGAGGCTCTTGGCCCTCAACAGCTGCTGAACTGGGGCAGGGGACTGTTATGTAGGGACACTCCACTCCAGAGTAGTGGGATGGAAGGGTTAGGGGGTAGAGGGTGGGAGGGCGGGACTGGGAAGGGTGGAAAGAGGACACTATGATGGAGATGTAACCTGAAGCAATAAATAAATAAATGTAAAAAACAAAAAAGAAAGAGACTCCCATGTGTTGTTCATGGAAGAAACCAGGAGATGGTAATACCACAAGACATCAGGTGAAGAACTGACACAGCACCAGAATTAACGCAGCACGAGCTCTCTGCATCAGCCTCATGAAGAAGCACACCTTAGATGAAAGAGAAAAACCACATGATAATCTCGCTAGATGCAGAAAAAGCATTTGACAAAATCCAACACCCCTTCATGCTAAAAGTTCTGGAGAGAACGGGCATACAAGGGCCGCACCTAGAAATAATAAAGGCAATATACAGCAGGCCAGTGGCCAACATCAAAATAAATGGAGAGAAACTTGAAGCATTTCCTCTAAACTCAGGGACAAGACAGGATGTCCATTTTCACCATATCTCTTCAATATAGTACTTGAAGTTCTTGCTAGAGCAATAAGACAACTAAAGGAGATCAAGGGGATAAACATCAGAAACGAAGAAGTCAAATTATCCCTATTTGCAGATGATATGATAGTATACATAAGTGACCCCAAAAATTACACCAGAGAACTCTTACAGCTGATAAACACCTTCAGCAAAGTGGCTGGATACAAAATTAATTCAAAAAAATCAGAAGCCCTTCTTTATACAACAAACAAATGGGCTGAGGAAGAAACAAGAGAAACAACCCCCTTCTCAATAGCCGCAAACAACATAAAATACCTGGGGGTAACTCTAACCAAGCAAGTAAAGGATCTGTTCAACAAGAACTTCAAGCCCCTGAAGAAAGAAATGGAAGAGGCCTTTAGAAGATAGAAAGATCTCCCATGCTCATGGATAGGTAGGATCAACATAATAAAAATGGCCATCCTACCAAAAGCAATATATAGATTCAATGCAATTCCTATCAAAATACCAACACAATTTTTTATAGACTTGGAAAGAGCTATTCTCAATTTCATATGGAACAACAAAAAGCCCAGAATAGCTAAATCAATCCTGTACAATAAAAAAACATCTGGAGGTATTACCATCCCAGATTTCAAGCTGTAATACAGAGCAATATTTGTAAAAACAGCATGGTATTGGTATAGAAACAGACCAGTAGATCAATGGAATCAAATTGAAGATCCAGAAATAGAGCCACACACTTATGACCACCTAATTTTTGACAAAGAAGCCAAAACGGCACAATGGAAGAAGGACAGCATCTTCAACAAATGGTGCTGGTCCAACTGGATGTCCATTTGTAAAAGAATGAAGTTAGACCCATACTTATCACCCTGTACAAAACTTAAGTCCAAGTGGATCAAAGACCTTAACATAAGGCCAGTCACACTAAATCTACTAGAAGAAAAAGTGGGAGAAACCCTCGAACTCATTGGCACAGGCGACAACTTCCTGAACAGAACACCAACAGCTCAGGACTTGAGATCAACAATCAATAAGTGGGACCTCATGAAACTGAAAAGCTTCTGTAAGGCAAAGGACACTGTCATTCGAACAAAACAGCAGCCTACAGACCTGGAGAAAATCTTCACCAACCCCACATCTGACAGAGGGCTAATATCCAAAATCTACAAAGAACTCAAGAAATTAAATGTCAAGAAACCAAATAATCCAATCAAAAAATGGGGGACAGAGCTAAATAGAGAATTCACAAAGGAGGAATCCCTAATGGCTGAGAGACACTTGAAGAAATGCTCAACATCCTTAATCATCAGAGACATGCAACTCAAGACGACTCTGAGATTCCATCTCACACCTGTCAGAATGGCTAAGATCAAAAACTCAAATGACAGCACATGCTGGCGAAGGTGTGGAGAAAGGGGTACCCTACTCCATTGCTGGTGGGAATGCAGGCTTGTGCAACTACTATGGAGGTCAGTCTGGCGATATCTTAAAAAACTTGGTATATCTCTACCTCAGGACCCAGCCATACCACTTCTGGGTATACACCCAAATGCCTCTTCACGGAATCATAAGGGAGTTTCCTCATCTATGTTTATAGCAGCCTTATTTGTAATAGCTAGAAACTGGAAACAACCCAGATGTCCCTCAACCGAAGAATGGGTCAAAAAACTGTGGTACATCTATACAATGGAATATTATTCAGCTATCAGGAACAATGAAATTATGCAATTTTCAGCCAAATGGATGGAACTAGAAAAGCTCATCCTGAGTGAACTAACCCAGATTCAGAAGGACACATATGGCATCTATTCACTTATAGTAGGATTTTAGCTATATAGTAGAAGGTATCGATACTACAACTAACACACCAAAGGGAACTTGGACATAGACATCTTATTTTTAATTTTTATTCTTTATTTATTTTTTATATATTAGTTATATTTTTTCTATTTTTTAGTCTTTTTATCTATTGTATGCTTATTGGTTTGTTTGTTTAGTAGTTCTCTCTCCCAGGCAACGAGACACTTTTCACTGATGGTACTGCTTTGTAGATCCCCAATGAATGAAGAGGCTCTTGGCCCTCATACGACCTCTCAACTGACATGAGGGACTGTTATATAAGGACACCCCACCCCAGAGAAAAGGGATGAAAGGGTTAGGAGGTAAAGAAAAAAAAATGAAACGTGATGTTTCGGCCTTTTACTACTAATTGTCATAAACTGTTTAGGATAATTAAGAAATGCAAACTAATGGTTATGCAAGCCGGTCATTCAGTTAGGTACTATGACAGCCTATTATAGTTACTTTCTAAGCTAATCAGAAATAAACCGGCAAGAGACAAGCAACATCTGCTTACCCTAATATAAGAGATAGATAGGGCCTCTTCAAAAACCTCAAGAGATCTGCAGAATATGGCATTCAAAGATGTTTTCGTAACTTTAGATTTTTTTATATCAAGACATATCAACTCCTGACAGCACCCCCTATTCTCCTCCAAGTAGAAGGTGAGCATCGAAGAATCTCCAGTGGGAGATGATTGAATTAGTCGCAAGCCTATCTCTTGGTAGGAAAGCCCCTTGCCTCAACTGTAGACAGAATCCTGTTCAAAAAGGACAAAACCTGGAAGTAGGGCTGGAGAGATGGCTCAGAGGTTAAGAACACTGGCTGTTCTTCCAAAGGTACTGAGTTCAATTCCCAGCAACCACATGGTGGCTCACAACCATCTACAATGAAATCTGGTGCCCTCTTCTGGAGTGAATGTATGCATGCAGGCAGAACACTGTGTACACAATAAATAAATAAATCTTTAAAAAAAAAACCTGGAAGCAGGTAAGTCGACAGCCTGGCTCTGCCAAGACAGGGTAGGTAAGTCCTTCATAACCCCTGCTCTACAATCAATGTCTGTCAGAGAAACGGGGCCAAATGACTGAAGATCAATGCTGTAATTTATGGAGAGAAAATGGGACCTGTCCAGGCAGCCACAGGTATGTCTCATCTTAGTTTGGGAAGCTGCAGGCCCTGTACTTCCTATAAAATCAGATATATTTATCCCTCTCTGGTCTCTGAGGTGGTTGAAAAACAGATAGCTAGAGTCTCATAATTTAATTTTGAGTTGTTTAGGAGTCAAGAGAGTGTTATAGATCTAAGAAGATACTTTTAAAAATGTGTTGCAAGTTAGTATGAATGTTGAGTCAGATATAGACCTTTAAAGTCATGGAGATGTTTAGATAGTAGAATGTTAAAGTCAGGTACCAAATACATATGGACTGGTCATTGGGAATGTATGTTAAGCCATATAACCCTCATAACTGTGGCCTAATTACCTCTGTTGTACTGTATTGTATTTGTTATTATAAGAGAAAGAGCCATTTGTTGGACTGAAAGGGGAAACTGTAGGGGGAAATAAGATATACCTTAAACTTAAAAGAAAAAAAAAAGGAAAGAGGATGGGGGGTTGAGGGTGGGACTGGAGGGGGAATAGGGAGGGGACTGCGATTGAGATGTAACTTGAAGAAATAAAAAATAAAGGAAAAAAAAAAGAAAGAGTTGTGTTTGAATGCTTCTCACCCAGAGACACGAGGACTTTCCAAGCAGAAGCTTTTGAACATTGATGGTGGAGATGTACAACTGAATACAAGTAAGTCAGAAGCAGGATGTAAATTGGATAGGTTGCCAGTGTGGTCTCTGTGCATAAGCATTAGGGGTGTTTCAGGAGATAATGGCATAAACATATGTGTATTTTGAAAAGTCATTTCTGTGGTAATTTAAAGTTTAAAATGGAAGAAAGCAAGATAAAATGGGTATCTTTATAAAGGAAGTATTTGCTAGATTTCAAAGTAAATCTTCACCTTTGATAACTTGGTATTTTACTGTAGAGAGCTGCGACGTGCCGCGCCCTAAAGATGGCGCCGGTTTCCGCCTTCCACCAGCCCGATGGTGAGCGCTCTCGGTGGTAAACAAGTCCATATTTGGCTAAGACCGCTGATCTGGCTTGCTTCCGCATATGTGGGCCTCTAAGATAGCACCACGTGGCTTTACTTGATTGGCTGTTCATTTAGTATTTAGCCTGTGGGTTGGGTCTGCCCGGGGATTCGGAAGACTGTTTTCAAGGGACCTGAATAAACTGCTTGAGAAGAGTTTTGTGAGTTGCGTCATCCTTGCTGGTCGAGGGAGACGTGACAAGTGGTGGCCCGTACGGGGATCGAACCCGCGACCTTGGCGTTATCTTTGTGAGTTTGAGGCCAGCCTGGTCTACAAAGCGAGTCCAGGACAGCCAGAGATATTCAGAGAAACCCTGTCTCGAAAAACAAAAAAAAAAAAAAAATCTGAGGCAATCAAGGAATGAAGACAAGCATTTTAATATTGTCAAATATCTATATTTATAGTTGATGTGTTATTTAACTACTAAAACCACTGATGTGAAAACTGTACTGTAACATGACTGTGATTTTCCACCTAAAAGACACAGAGAATATACTTGGGCTATAACTACAAAAAAAAAAAAAAAAAAAGAAAGAAATCAAGATGAATGACACTTGTTTCTCAAAAATTTCTTTTTAAAGAGCAAAATATGAAAAGTAAAGTTATAGGTATCTCCCCAAAGAGAGAGAAAGGGACAAAGAGAGAGATGCACATGTGCATGTGCTCATGCATCCTTAGAGTTTCAAAAAATAGCATTTTGCACCTTCATTGTGGTGAACACATATGCTTTTCACACATAGCAAAAGGTATCATTTTGCTTTTAACTATGGATTGTTGTTGTGTGTTTCTTTTATTTGGCAAAGACGTTTGTTTCAGGAAAATTAATTTAGACAGTTTCATTTTTCACACACCAATTCCTTCTGTTACGGGCTTACAAAGAACAATTAGATCTGGATTATTTCCCCATGATCAAACTGGCAATTTCTTATAGGAAGAAAGTCATGGTTGATCACCATGGAATCTAGCTTCCATGAGTGCCAGTCAGATGCAGAAAGCACTTTTACCGCCAGACACTTTTACTTCCTGCAGTATATAAAACTGACATCATGAGAGGTATTACCCTGGCTGAGCAGAAATACAGATTAATGTTGCCTCGCTTTCAGTGTCAGTTTTATTCTGAACATCATGATATTTTTTTCACAGGAACCCTGCCCTTTTTTTTTTTTTTTTTTTGAAATTCAGCAAACATGACAGAGATCCTGTTATGTGCCAAGTACAGTGGTGGTAGAAAGAGAAACAGACCTGAGTGCCATCGTGATGGCACCCGCAACAAAAGTGCACAGAGGACTCACACAGATAACTGCAACACATACAACAGCATCCGTGGCTAAAGGCAATCCAGTTGCTCAGGAACCTGAGAAGGCACTGGACCCAGGCTGGAGCAGTGGCTCCCAGAGGGTCATGGTGTGTAAGACAAGCCACATGTGAAGGAGGGGAGAAAAGGCTTTTCAGACAAGGGGTCTTGCCATTAGAAACCCTTACTAGATTATGTAATATTACCTGGAGGTGTGTGTTATAAACTAATTAATTTACTAGTGGGTAGGCCATTAAACCTACTTTAAATTATCTGATTTGTTCATAGTCAGATAATTTTGCTAGTATGTGGTAGAGATGGGTTCATCAAAAGGTAAACTATTGAGTTAGGCAGCAAGGGCATTACAAAGTTAGTTCTGGCTTCTAGTATTTTCTTTTTTAAAATGTTTTATTTACTATTAATACATGCATATGATGTGTTTGGGTCAAATCTATTACCCATTTCCTCCCCTCCAATGCTTCCTCTTCTCAGTACATACTGAATAATACATTTAGTGCTGCCTGTATGTGTATGGCTGTGCACCCATCTACTGGATCATAGGTTACCTCCTCAGGGCCACATCCCTGAAGAAAACTGACTCTCCATCTCCCAGAAGCCATTAATTATCAATAGCTCTTCAGATGGGGGTAGAGACTCATAAGCCCTTTCCTCGGCACTGGTTGGATTTTGGCGGACTTGATCTTGTGCATGCAGTCCCAGAGTGAGTTCAACATGTGCAACAGACCTGTCATGCATGGAAAATACTGTTCTGCTTCAGACATCTCTGGCTCTTAGAACCTTTCTTTCCTGTTTTCCAACACAATCTCTGAGCACTGGGGAAGGCGTTGTGAGATAGATGTTCCATTTAGAGCTAAGTGTTCTACAGTCTCTTACTCTCTGCATGCCACTGGATGTGGAGGAGTTTCTGTGTAAACAAATTTTTTAAACTATATTTATTAACATCTAAACACCTAGAACCTAGAAACACCTAATACCTAACAACACTTAAACAACCCTGTCTTAACCCTTTTGAAAGGGTACCATGCTATGGGTCCTTAGATGAACCTTATCAGCCTTCTATTTGTAGACACACCTCAAAGAGCAATCAGCAGTCTGGCTCTGGCATTATTAAGGCAGGCTCTGCCTCAATTCAGCTTAGGTTTGAGACTTTGTCCTCAAGCTCAGGGCCTAGTTAGTGTTCCCCACTGGCTTGTACAGCTAGCCTGCTTCAACTGCTCAGCTTGGGGCTGGATGCAGTCAGCTGAGACTGTTCTCCTTTGAATTAGCTGAACCCCTCAGGGCAGGTGCTATGTTGTGCAGTTAAGTCCTTGATCTCCTGGCCTTGCCTTGGCTTTGAGATCTTGCCTGGGCTAATTCACTTGTCTGAGCCTATGTCCTAACCTCTCGTTACAGGAATTACCTTCCTGCCTGTTTTCAAGGTCTTTGCTGTGGCCTCAGATCTCCACTTACCTCATTCACTCACTCAGCAACTCTCAGGGCCTATGGAAGGATGTCTTTAGTGCATTGTTTTAATGAACTTTCTCTCATAAGGTTCTATGCCATGACTTTTCTACCAATGTCCTTGGACTGGTTCATGACAAGAGTCTCTCTCTTAGACTCTGCCTCTCAGTTTATGTGCGGAGGCTTCTCTTTCGCCAGTTCTTATGGCCTCAGGGATCACCCTATATTCTCATGGCCTCAGGGCTGACAGGTGGCATACTTTACTTCACACCTTGTCATCTCTTACACATGCTCCTCCCTCAAGGCACTCTCCTATCCTTACATAGGACATGGTTCTTGCATACTTTCACAGGGTCTGGGCCTCTCTTACACTCTTTGGTGGCTCCCATGGCCTCTCATAGTTTCTGGGGCTTTGCAGCAACACCCCTCAGCCAGGTTGCGACTGTCCAACTGAATTTTGCCCACCTTGGCTGCTATCATAGCTTGACAGCCAAGCAACATGTCTAGAAACAAAGCCAAACCAAAACCCCTTTCCAGTTTCCCGGGTTTTGATGTTGGCTGCTGGCTTGCTGTATATCGCCTTTATTATTTCTAGATATGTTCCTTGTATGCCTGTTCTCTCCAGGACTTTTAGCATGGAGGGGTGTTGGATTTTGTCAAATGCTTTTTCAGCATCTATCAAGATGATCATGTGTTTTTTTTTTCTTTCAGTTTGTTAATATGATGAATTATGTTGATGGATTTTCATAAGCTGAACCATCCCTGCATTCCTGGGATGAAGCCTACTTGATCATGGTATATGATACTTTTGATGTGTTCTTGGATTCAGTTTGCGAGTATTTTACTAAGTATTTTTTGAGTCCATGTTCATGAGGGAAATTGGTCTGAAGTTCTCTTTCTTTGTTGGGTCTTTGTGTGGTTTAGGAATCAGGGTGACTGTGGCCTCATAGAATGAGTTTGGCAGTGTTCCTTCTAATTCTATTTTGTGGAAGAGTTTGAGGCTCTAACACCAACAATCAATAAATGGGACCTCATGAAACTGAAAAGCTTATTTAAGGCAAAAGGCACTGTCATTGGAACAAAACAGCAACCTACAGATTGGGAAAAAAAATCTTCACCATCCCCATATGTGACAGAGGGCTAATATCTAAAATTTACAAAGAACTCAAGAAATTACATGCCAAAAAACAAATAATCCAATCAAAAAATGGGAAACAGAGCTAAACAGAATTCACAAAGGAGGAATTCCAAATGACTGAGAGACACTTGAAGAAATGCTTAGCCTCCTTAATCATCAGAGAAATGCAACTCAAGAGGACTCTGAGATTCCATCTCACACCTGTCAGAATGGCTAAGATCAAAAACTCAAATGACAGCACATGTTGGCAAAGGTGTGGAGAAAGGGGAACATTGCAGTCCCTCCATTGCTGGTGGGACTGCAAGCTTGTACAACCACTATGGAAATCAGTCTAGCGAAATCTTAGAAAACTTGCAATAGCTCTACCTCAAGACTCAGCCATACCACTTCTGGGTATACATCCAAATGATTCCTCATCAAACCACAAGAATGTTTCCTCATCTATGTTCATAGCAGCCTTATTTGTAATAGCTAGAAACTGGAAAAAACCCAGATGCCCCTCAACCGAGGAATGGATTAAAAAAAAACTTGTGGTATATCTGCACAATGGAATACTACTCAGCCATCAGAAACAACAAAATCATGCAATTTGCAGCCAACTGTATGGAACTGGAGAAGCTTATCCTGAGTGAGCTAACCCAGAATCAGAAGGATGCACATGGCATCTTATTCACTTATAATCAGATTTTAGCCATATAGTACAGGATAACTATACTATAGCCAATGCACCAAAGGGAACAGGAACATAGACTTTGTTTCCTGTCAATGAGACACTTTGCCCTAGTTGTGCTGCCTTGTAGGCCCCCAGTGTGTGAGGAGGCTCTTGGCTCTCATATGACTGCTGAACTGGGATGGGGGACTGATATGTAGGGACACTCCATTCCAGAGGAGTGGGATGGAAGTGATGGGGGTAGAGGGTGGGAGAGAGGGACTGGGAGGGGTGGAAAGAGGGCACTGTGATGGAGATGTAACCTGTTTTTTTATGAATAAACATAAAAAATACACATTTAGAGGGGCACATCCATATATATATATGGATGTGATCTGTGGTAGGTTTCCACATTACATTTTGAAAGATTTTTAGTAGTAGTTATCTCTCCCCATACTCCCTCCTCAATCCCATTCTCCCATTCCCTGCCACACTTGATCCTCCCTTCATTATTTCTCTTTCTCTTTTTATTCCACCTATGATTCCACCTATGTTCTATGCCCCTTTTCTTGGAATCCTCTCTATGGCCCCTTCCTATTTTCCTGCCTTCCAAGTACACAGCAATTTAAACACACATATCTAAACTAATGTCTACATATGAAAGAAAATATGTGACATTTGTCTTCCTGTATCTAGGTTAGTTACCTCACTCAGAGTGGTTATATTTCTTTTAGTCATTCACAGAGCTCTACAGAGTTGTTGGCAACTGCTTTCCACCCTTACTGAATCTGAAAGAGAACATAAACAAAAAAGACTTTACTGAACACTTAATCATTTTAGGATTTCTGAACTCTTAGATGATAGATAGATGGATGGATGGATGGATGGATGGATGGGTGGGTGGGTGGATGGATAGGCATAAGTGTGGGCAAAATCTAAAAGTCTAGAAAGAAGACCAAGAGAGAGTAATGTTCAGAGGTGAGGAAACATAAGGGGTGGGTAGAAAGACAAATGGGACATAAAAGAGAAGAGGAATATGACAGGAAGGCTACAAGAAGAAACAGAGATACCAAGGGTTGGGGTGGAAGGAGAAGGAGAGCTACATAATCACTTAGTATATGTCATATAGTATGCAGATTTTAAAAAGCAGAGAGAGAGAGAGAGAGAGAGAGAACTTGGTACTTTCCAATCAAAAGGTTTTTGTTGCCATTGTGTTTTATATTCTACTCTATACTATGAGAGATGAAGTCATTCATCCAAGGGCTAAACCATTTGCAGGTACCTATGCTGGGATTAGTTCTCATAATTCTTTGCACCTACACATGATCAGACCTGTGGCTTCTTACTCTGGTCCCAAGATTTATATTGATTCTGCTTCCCCCATTCTCTCTTTCACATCGAACTTCCATGGGATTCAAGTCTTCTGGTTCCAATACAGCAGCCCTGTGGTGCATCAGTGCAAGAACTGGACCAAATCCTGTCATCTGTGTGCCTCAGCATATGGAAACAAACTAAGTTATAGATTCACATCTGAAATATCTAATTTCTTCTATCTTTATGTTTTTTACACTTCTTTGGTTGCTTTTATTTTGTTGGTTTTGTTTTGTTATAAGTTTCTTCAAATAATATTTACTTAGTGCATATATATACATACACATATATGTGTGTATATATATACATATATATATACACACATATATATATATACATACACATATATGTGTGTGTGTATATATATATATATATATATATGTAAGAGATAAGTAGACATGTTGAGTTCCAAAGACAGAAGTTGGCTGGGCTTTTATGGTCAATCTAGGTTCTTCTATTTTTTATTTGAAGATTTATTATTATTATTGGGCTCAGCATGGTGCACATGGGTGACAGAAGCAGACATATCTCTGTAAGTTTGAGACCAGTATGGTTTACATAGAGAGTTCCATGCGAGCCAAGTCTACATAGTGTGTTCTTGTCTCAAAAATAAAATTTACTATTATAATTTGTATGTGCATAGGGGTGGAGAGGTGCAAAGTATGTGTGTATGAGTGCAGATGCCTCCAGAGTCCAGAGATGGTGTTGGATCCCTTGCAGCTAGTGTTCAGGTGGTTTTTGAGGAGCCCATGGTAGGAAGCAAGCTCTAGTCCTTTGAAAGAGCAGCTCTTAACTGCTGAGCCATCTCTCTTCTCCCTTCTCCTATTCTTTCTTAAAAATTGGTCCTCCAGAGAAAAGTAAAATATCCCCATCCATTAGGACCTACTTAAACTTAGCCTCTCTTTAAAGGAAGCCCTCTTGGCAATTTCTCAATTAATACCACTTGAATAAAAAACAACAATTTAGCAGCCAGAGAGATAGCCCAGTACTTAAAACTACTTGCTGCTATTTGAGGGAACCCAGGTTTGGTTCTCAGCACCCACATAGATGCTCAGTACCAACGATCCTTTGCAGGTACCCACATGCTCATGTTGTATGTTAATTCATGCAGGTACACATATATGTATACATAAATAAATCTTTAAAAAATAATCATGTGATATAGGAACTCAGATGATTTTCTAAGTAAATCTTGCCCCTACTGAATTCCCACCACTTCATTTTCCACAACATTTCTGTCTCTGAGAACCTGTGCTTCTCCACACATCACGTTGACCAACATGCTTGGACCTGTCTTAATTTTTAAAAACTTGATTCTGAACTAAATAGATACTTTTGTTTTCCAAATGTGCAATTGAATTATGATGGGAAAAATGCTTTTTCAAATAACTTATAAAACTCATGGGGTCTTATCTTTTTGTCAGCACATATTGATTATAAACAATAATAGATTTCATTATGACAGTTCACATACATGCATCATACACTTTGATCATTTTTGCCCTCACTGCTGCCTCTTATCTTTTCCCACTATTACTGCGACCCTTCCTCTTCTCTGCTAGTCCGTCACCTACCTCCATGCCTTTAACTTATTTATGATGAACCCACTGGTTTAATTAGGGTTAGTTATAGGAATATGGGTGAGGGGTTATTTACAGGAGAATCAGTGACTAACAAATAACTACACCTCACTCCCTCACCCCTACAACTTTTAACTATCTAAAGATTCTCAGAAAGGGGTCCTCTGGGGCCTGCCACCTAGCTGCCCTCTACTACCTGTAGATGCTTCAGGAAAGGTGAGGCTACGACACTCTCCTCCTCCTCCTCCTCCTCTTACATTCTTTCCATTCCCTTTTCTACAGTGCTCCTTGAGTCCTAGGGGAGTGATATGAATGTTTCACTGAGGGATGGACAGTCAACAGTCACTTCTCAGTACTTTGACAAGTTATGATTCTCTGCAATAATGATAGCCTACTGCATAAAGGAACTCTGCTGACCACAGTGGATAAACATTTTGAAGATAGCTTGACAGGCCATTATGTAAATCTAGAAAAACAACAGAAATGGCTTCCCACTAGAGTATATGGCCTCTCTAGTCACAGGCTTTTGACCAGGTTTACAGTATAGATATAAACTTCCTCATTTAGAGTAGGTCACAAATACAGTCAAAGTGGCTGGTCACTCCCATAACAGTCATGTCACAATTGTGCCAGTGGACACATGTAAATGCTGTTTTTATTTCCTCAGAAGAGGGGATAAGATGAGAGCTATACCCAAGCTTTACTAATACATGGATTGGGCTGTGCCCAGAGCCTTTCTATCTAACTATCCCTAGGCCTAGACATGGATGCTTCTAGCCTCCATACCCTAAGCCCAGACCTTGAAGGCTTCAGCTTCCAGCCTCCATCTTCTAACCTAGGCCTAGAATGTTTCATCCTCTCAGACTTACCACTGAATAAGATCATCCTTTCTAACTCTTTCTGAACTCTGGCTGGCTGGTTCAACTCAGCTGCTCTGGCTCAAACTCCTCTCCAAGCTGACTGATTCAATCTGGCTTCTCTTGGATTCTGACTGAATTGCTCTACTTGGAAAAGCTGCCTCTGAACTCCACAAACTGAACTGCATGAACTCAACTGAACTCAACTGAATACAACTGAACCAAACCCAACTATACTCTGGAATTCTACTGTACCATCTCCATGAATCCTCCTCTTTCTCCCTGTACTGCTTTTAAGTAGTCTCTCCTTCCTGTCTGTTCTCATAAGAGTTGGGTATATCTATCTCTGACTCACTCTGTTAAATCTTTTCTTTGACTCATCACTTTGTTTTCCCCTCAATTGTTTGGGATTAAAGGTGTATACTAAGGGTGTGTCTGTATTCCAGCCAGATCACACATACCTAGGTCTTTGGATGTGATCACTTGCCAGAGAAGCCATGTTACTGGATTAAAATGTCTCTACAGGCACCTCTTGCCCCTGGCAGGTTAGTAGTGTGACATGTAAGGTCCATGGCTGAATAAGTCTGTTAGTAAAAATTCTCCCCCAGACCCTTGCATAATAACTCTGGTACTATGAAAGATAGCCAACAGAATAATGGCTTGATTTCTCTTTGTCCATGATCAAACAAAATATATGTACATTTAGAAAAGCAACATGGGGTCTTACAATCTAGTTCCAGTGGGTAACCAAGAACAGTGGAAATAAATGCCATGTGTTGTTTGGAGGTTTTGGGAGGCCTCTCTGGCCAACAACTTCTAGGTAGTAGCTTAGGCTTGGCCCTGGGATTTTCATGTAATATCCTAGGGCTTCTGGGGGTCACTTTATCTACCCATGAATGGTGCCTTTGCTCAAATTTTTTGTCTTTTAGCATTCACACTTGTATATAGTGTATGTTAAAGTGTTCTCATGCCACCCCTCTCCTCCCCTACCTCCTCTATCCCTCTCCCATAGGTCTGGCTTGTTTCCTTAGACAGCTCTACTCCTACTTTCAAGTGATAGATACATAAATATATAGATACACAGATAGATAATTTTATTAACCTATATAAAATCTGGGAACCACAAATGAGAAAAAACATACAATTTTGTCTTTCTGCTATTGACTTAATTTGAGTTGCTTTTTTTGTTGTTGTTGTCTCCCTTGAAAACTAAGCTAAAAAATGTAACCTTTATCAAGAATGCAATTAGGATCATTAAATTATTCAAAGATTAGAGTAGATTTAACTTTTAAATGATCAGTCCTTTGCCCAGTGTGGAAGCTAGACTAGGTTATTAGACATTAGAAACTGTGAGTTTAGAAAGGTTAGTGCTAGGTAAAATGTTCTCCAGGGAGGCATATTTTAAAAGTCCAGATGCCTAGAAGAAGAGTAGCAGTGGGGAAGAAAAGGGAGTGAAGGGGAAAGCGGAATTGTTGGGAAGAGAACCTGAGGCTTGAAGCTGAATGTGTGCCTCTGTCCCTGGACTCCTGGAGATGTAAATCCCGAGGTCCTCCACAGGATGGCTGGCTTCTGCAGTGACAGAATGCTTGGGGATTGCTGGTGCTGTTATTTAAATAATCTCCAGTCTATGCTGTGACAGACTGGCTGTTCCCCAAATAGCTATCTTGCATGAAAACAGAAAGCAAACAGAACACATAATCAGTGAATATTCTCTTCCACCACACAGAACCTCACATAAAACCAGCCCCTGAGCTCCTAGAACACTACGTCCCTTTTCATTCCAAGAGATAATTGCAGTGCAGTGGTGACCAAAATAAAAAGTCCATTTTATAATCAAAGCTTCATGATCACCCTGTCCAGATGAAGAAAGCCAAATTTCTCTGTGGCCCAATACTGGGGTCCCCAAGACTAATAAAGAAAAGGGTTCGAGGGACAGACAGTATGGAGGGCATCCAGGAAAATTGTGTCTAATATATCTTTTGGAAGAGAGGAGTCCAAATCTCAAGACCTCATCTGGTGATCAACTAAGTGGGATGCTGTCTAAGAGAATAACATGTGGTCATCAGATCTTTGTTGGGTCCTGTATTAGTCTGGTTCTGGGCCAACCCCTTAAGAGAAGCCCATGGGAAACAGAGTGTGATATTGCTCCTGTGGGCTCAGATAAGATCCAGCCCAGCCTTGGCAGGTTGAGAAAAGAGGAGGCATGTCAGATTAAAGCCAAATAACAATTAGAAATTAAGTAGGGTGCCCTGTGTTTATAAATGTTTTAGTTTTCCATCGGCAGTCTCAAGTGATTATTATTCTAGTTCTCTATTAATGACATTTCTCACTTTCATTTATTATTTTTTACTTTTGAAAAAGTTTAAAGTTAACTACTTGACTATCCCATTTCTTTGCTGAAAGCTGTTATGCAGTCATTCCGGAACAAATGCTTTTGATTTCATTTGCGTTTTGACCACAGATTTTGCAATCCTGTCTGAAGTACTTGTTAGAACATAAACAGACTACACTTACCTGTTTGTGACACTAGGTGGTGCAAACATATATTTGTCAAGTATGGATAATAGGGTTTATCTGCAGATGAGAATTAAGTCATCATCACAGAGGGGATATTGACAGTAGAAGCTACAGGGTTGGAGAGAGGGGAGAAGAAGCACTCTCAAAGGAGACAGACCTTGTTGCTAACTGAAGAATGGTGAAGCAAACCATAA
Source organism: Lophiomys imhausi (assembly GCA_907164525.1). NCBI lineage: Eukaryota > Metazoa > Chordata > Mammalia > Rodentia > Muridae > Lophiomys > Lophiomys imhausi. Next base: position 10,528,479 of record CAJQZJ010005020.1, read on the forward strand.
AAGTGAGAAACCTCAAAGATGTGGCAGAGGAAAAGCCTTAGGGAGGAAAGAACTGCTTACTCTCCATAATGATAAATTCCTACTTCACAAGGTCATTGTAGAGGGAATAACAGAATAGTTCAGTAATGATGAACTAGATGACATCAAAAAGTCCTTCAAGGCTTTTATTCTGGGCATTGTAGGCACAGAAATGATATGGCATAGCCCTGGCATCAAATAAGGACCTAACACAATAGATAGACGGAGAAAAAGACAATTAAGACAGCATAATATAAGAGATAAGTTTTACAAGGTGCATCAAAAGAACAAAGCAGAAAGTACTTATTCTGTCAAAGAAAGGAGAGGGGTTAAGCTTGGACATTGGTATACAGAGACTTCATGGAGGGTGTGGGAAGTTCTAACACTACTGGCGGAGAGAACAGCATAAACACAGGCTTGGGGAGGAGGTGTTGACAGGGTGCTGTGGATTTGGCAATTGGTTCACCAAGCTCTGCAAGTACTTACTGAGCGCTCCCCTGCAGTGTGCAGTGAGGTAATTGGTATGAATAGAAGTTCTGAGCCTGTAAGATGTTTCTCATCTATTGAGGAAGATTCGGGCAGGCATGTGACAGTTGCAATGTGACAGTACAGTTTAAAATACGGTTCTTTTGAATTCTCACTCTGTCCTTGAACCCCAGTGTTCTGGAGCCTAGGGATTCTGAGAGTATTCTGTACCAGAAAAGAGAACCCACAACCTGCACAGCACCTGGTTGCATTTGACTGTAAGCCTCTTCAGCTCTTTTTAAAGTTCTGAAGTTTGTAGCCAGAATCAGTCAGTTATACAAAACCACACATAGGATCCAGAACACATACCAGGTGTGTCTGACTTTTGCCAGGTTTTTCTTCTCGTTCTTCTCCACTGGATCTCAAGCAGAGTCACCATTTAGTAATAATTCTTTGAAGGAATTAAAACTTTTTGGATAAATAGGCCTTTTTCTGCTAATTGTGATGATGATGAAAATAAACTTGCAGAAGAGGGGCTACTAGATCCTTCTCTCCTGCATGAGCAGAGTGCCAGCCTGTGCAGGTTGCAAAGGCTGTTTGACCCAATCTTCCCTCTGCTAGTTTCCACATACGGAGAAGGAGTCCATCTGGCTCCAGCATTCCCCATTCCCCGTTGCTGGTATGTGTGAGTCTGTATTTCATTTCAGCGTGAGAACTCATGCTCGCTACGTAGATCAGTGACATCTTGGAGTTGCATTGTTTGCTTGAAATCAACTGGAATGAGTTATGAGTTGGCAGAAAAACAGGGATGTGTTACTGAGAAGGCCTCAAAGGGATACAGACTTGCTTGTAGATCCATGAGAAGTCAGAATCACCCAGTAGAGAACTCTTCAAGGGATTTTTGTTGTAGCAGATCAAAGTTGAATGGCTAAGGACAAGAAAATTTGGAAACAGATCCCCATGAAAAAAAAATGATAGGAATTGAGAACATTTAGCCTGAAGAAATAGACACAGATGTTACCATGGGCTGAGGCAACAACATTCTGTTATGCTACTTTTAGGGTACGTCACTCTGTTTAAAGGAGAGCCCAATGAATAATAGAGAGTTCCTGCCGAGAAAAGAGGTAGAACAGAGATAGCTTATACAGCTGGAGGTGGGAAGGGGACACTGAAGAGGTTATTTTGCAGGTGACAGGACAAACACAATGATTTCTGAGCTCCAAATATCAGTGATTCTATGCAAATGAGAGAGGTAACCTGTGTGACCTAGGATCAGATGTCATGTAATGAAAGTCCTCTCCCAAATACTAAATCGATCACTTACTGAGAAGTTATGATTGCTATAATTTAGGCTCCAGTGGCAGGATTGGAACTGGTATGGTCCTGCCGGTTAGTGTAGGGGTAGTTGTGAGTAAACGGTTTTCCCTCTTTGAATGTAACCATTCTTCCTCCTCTGAGCAGTACCCACCTGGTAGGATCGCCTTGAGTGTGACATATTATATTAAAGCACTTGCTGTGTTGAGCCTTTAGTCTATACTCGTCAAAACAATGTTGTTGATTTCCCTTCTCCTTAAAATCAACTCCAAGAAGCACTTCTTGGAAAGTGGCAAAAAAAAAAAAAAAAAAAAGGTGGGATGTAATAAGACAAGGTGTCACTACGGAAAATACCAGTGATAAGAAGGTCCTGCAACATGAAACCTAAAATCATCGTTCTCAGAACAAAGTTTGTGTGACCCTTTAAAGAAGGTGAAATTATCTTCAGTATTTTTCTTAGAAAAGAGAAAAAGGTCTACAGGAAGACTGGGGCTTATGGAATCCTGATTTCAGTCTTCAAGGGAAGCTATTTACTGTGGCCCCAGTGTAAGCATTCTAGATCCATTTCTCGGCTCTCGTGGTGGCATCCAGCCCAACACAGCTTCCTGAGGGTGAGGGAGCTGTATCAGATGACAGGCCTTCTGAGATGTTGATTCTCTCAGGCACTATAAGCATGGCCTATTTCCTCCAAACACAACGATCACCATTTATATAATCTAGTGTGTTGACAAAGAGATTTCTGATTGGATGAATGTGAACAAAGGCATAAGGATCGCGCTAGAGAAGGAATGCTCAGATAATCATCAATTCTCACATCATGACATTGTTGGGGTATTGTGAGCGTTCTCGAGTATTGAACCAGCATAAGTATCTTGAATAGAAAGAAGTTACTAGGAGGCAAGTTACCCAAGTTACCCGAGGCAAAGACAGGTGCCAGTGTATCAGTTAATCAACTGATGCAAATGCTTCAAGCAAAGAGAAATATAAGGACCCAGGGTCCAGAGAAATGTGCCTGCCTGGAAGACTGCAAAGGGGCTTTTTTCTGTGTCTATATGTGGTAAGCCATATTCTCTGCATGCCTTTTCGTTCATGACTATAGACATATCTAGAAGTCCTCTAAGGCCCTCTCAGAAAGGCTATTCATTCTGTCTCATCTGTGGGCTAGAAAAACTCTTGACACAACCGTCGTGTTCCGTAAAACATGCCCTGCTCTGTCCAGACATCATCTTGAGCTTCTTCCCTGTCCTGCTAGGTACACTTTTTCTGTGGTGCAGATCACTGCCCTCACTCTTGCGTTTTCTTTTGCAGCAACAGCGGCAGCTTGACCTCCTGACGATAACCAGCCCCGGTGAGTAGATGCTGAGCACGATTGTGCTCCAGCTCCAGAGTTGACCAGAGTCATGCCTTGCAGCCTCTCTGAATGCAAGCTGTGCCCTCCTCTGACTCTCTGAAGGAAAACAGTTAATGCACATTAGTCACCTTCCTCCTCCTCTTGGGCCTGGGGCACTTTCCTTTCCCCTTCCCAGCTCTGTGCTGCTTCCCGTCCACTGACGGTGACAGGGGTGCCGCTCTGGGTGACAACTGCATTCCCTGGGTGGTGAAGTCCATCATATCCCTCACTGGACTCACATATTAAGAAATTGTTCTGGCCGGGCGGTGGTGGCGCACGCCTTTAATCCCAGCACTTGGGAGGCAGAGGCAGGCGGATCTTTGTGAGTTCGAGGCCAGCCTGGTCTACAAAGTGAGTCCAGGACAGCCAAGGATACACAGAGAAACCCTGTCTCGAAAAACCAAAAAAAAAAAAGAAATTGTTCTGGTCTCCTGGGAAATAAGCTTTAAAATTACAGGGAATGGAGAAACTGGCTGCAAGAAGCTGTAGGACAAAGGGAGGATGGTTCATGAGCAGGACAAATCTGTGAGGTGATCAGGCTTGCTCTCTGGCTGGTGTGAGGGTCAAGGTGGCTTTTGTTTTTCTCCATTAAGGGAGAGTCAAGTCTCAAAAACAAAAACAAAAACTTGTGGCCATGGGACCAGAAGGTCTTTTCTTTCCCTGAGGTTTGACATCTAGCCCAGTGAAAGAGTGAGCAGTTTAGTGATGTAAGAGACCAATTCACCTTACTTTGGCTTGGAAAATAGAGGCTAAATTGAGCTAGAGAAATAATTTTCTTTTTGCTGATGCCAAGAGATTTCATGGGCATTTGAAAGTGGGTGTGGTAGCACATCCATGGGTGCTATTCAAAATATTTAAGAGACCCAGTGACCAACTCCTGTGCCAAATATTAACACTTTGGCTGCTGGACTGTAAAGGAATAGGCCCCTAGGTAATGAGCTAGTATGGCAGGGCGGTTATATGCAAAACGGTGGCTCTGGGAATCACTCTCAATGCATGTAGAGAATTCAATATCTTAATAGCCAATATGGACAACCTATATTGGATCTGCCTTCCATCAAGCCTAGTTAGCAAAAAGCCTGAAAAATTACCCTCAGCAGACAACATCCTAACACAAGGGCTAGGTACCTGGCATATGTATGGGACAGTGAATACAAATGTGAGGTGCATTTGGTGACATATTTCCATGTGATATAGTTCTTTGAACTTGAGGCATCAGAAGAATGAATGTGGAAATCATTGTTGTTATTTTTGAGACTGTGTCTCATGTAGTCCAGACTGACCTTGAACTTTCTATGTTGCTGAGGATGACCTTGAACTCCTGATCATCATGATTCCACCTCCCAAATGCTGGTATTAAAAGTGCGTGCCACTCTGCCTGACTGGAAATGATTGAAAACAGTTTAATATATCCTACAGAATAAGCTACATTCTAGACTTAATTAATTAACATTTCTAGAAATTCCATAACTGTGCCAATAAAACTGGAATTGCTCACTTGAGTGACCTGCCACTTCCTCACCAAGGTAGGACTCAGGAATTGTCTTTGTCCCATCCTATTTAGTGGCACTCTTATTTTCAGAGTGTTTTTCTTCTGTATGTATGCATGCACTACCCAGGTAAAATGTCTGCACATCCCTTCACATCTGGTCACATCCTGGTGTGATGCCTACATATATATTGGAGAAGGTTCTAGATGTGTCTTCAGTTGTTTTAGAGCGGCATTTTAGGCTAGTAAGCTGCACTTCTTTCGTGCAAGCTTTGACTGCTGCTGACTGCTACTTCACAGATTTAAACAGAGTACTTGTGCATTCCAGCATGCTCCGTTTAGACAGCTGTGGGATTGCAAGTGTCTCCGTACTGCCAGAGTTTGAGTGGTTTATAATTATCCCTCTTTCTAGATGAAACAGAGTATCTTCTAGGTCAATGCTTCCCCCCAAAAAAAAAAAATATGTGGCACACTGGTATACTAAAGTGGACTTTGCTTCCATGCTGTTGTGAGAGACTGATCGATCTGCTGACATCTCAGGGGGGTAGGGAGAGCTGCAACAGCCACAGATCCCCAGGGTACAGCCTGGACTCCAGTGGGCCAGACAGGTATCACCCATGTGTGCTTTGTCTTGGAAAGACTGGCAAGCACCATTTGATCATAGGTAATAAGAAGGACACTTGCATTTTCTGTCTCTGCCTATCAAATTCACTCCAATCTCCACATTACCAGGAGCTTCATCCACTAGCACTGGGCTTGCTGCCTCTCTGGAGCTGCCAGCAGGCATCCACGTATTGAACTCATCATCAAACCATCCAAAGCACAGATGAGCAGTCTGGTGTGCTACCATTCTGCACAAACTTCTGAAATACAGATTGGGAATTTGTAAACTTTAACAATCTGTACTGTATTTTTTAATTGTATTTCTGTTCTGTGAATAATTTCCAATACACAGAAACAAATAGAGATACAATCATATCAACATTGTGCCATTTATGTCAGAATTCTATTTTTTAAAGTGATATAATTGAAACTTCTTAGTATTATTTCTTGATTTTCTTGTTGCCATCCTATAAGTAACCACTATTATATATTCAATATTTCTCAATATCTATCCATTGAAAAATATGTTGTTGCGTTACCAATTCCTCTAAATCTCACATTGGAAAAAAAAAGCCATATCCCATTACTGTTGCCATATTCATTATTTTATTGTATAGATTCATTCATGATGATGCACAAGGTTTTGATACACTCATTTTAATTGCTGTATAGTAGTCCACATATGATAGGATTGAAACTTTTCCATTTCATTGATCATAATTTAGACTACATAGAGATTTTTCCAATTACAAAGAATGGTACTAAAGACGGTTGTCCATGTCTCCTTGTACATAAATGTTAGAATTTCTCTAAGGCATATAACCCTGAAAAGGAATTACTAATTATATGCATCAAATTTGCTGTATAATGAGCAACTGTTCTCTTCTCTTCCAGCAACAGAGTGTAAGACTCTCCCTTTCTCCAACTCTTCAACACTCAGATTGATCTGACACAAATTTTGCCAATCAGCATAATGAACATGAAATAGTGCCCTGGTGTGGCTATCATATGTGTACTGGGATTAGGGACATAGCTGGTAGGAGACACTATCCTTTTATTCGCTCATTTTGCTTTGACTTTTCTTTTTTTTTGTTTTTGTTTTTGTTTTGTTTGGTTTTTCGAGACAGGGTTTCTCTGTGTAGCCCTGGCTGTCCGGGACTCACTTTGTAGACCAGTCTGGCCTTGAACTCACGAAGATCCGCCTGCCTCTGCCTCCTGAGTACTGGACTAAAGGTGTGTGCCACCATGCCCAGCTCTTCAACATCTTTGACTTGGCTTGGTATATCCTTTGTGTACAGACTATTGGGTTATTGATGTCTTACTGATTCACTATTCGTTATTCTAAATATATTCCTTATGGTCACTGGAAATATTCCACAGTATGGTTTGTACATTTTTATTGCTGCTATTGTCTGTGATATTTTTTCTTATGTGGAAGTGTTTTTTGTAAGTTTAATGTTAAGTTTATCAATCTCGAGCTTTAAGAGCTTTTGTGACTTAAATCCCTTCCAGCCTAGCTATAACATTTTCTTAAGCCAGGTGTGATGGTTTACGTATGAAGCCCCAGCATTTTGAGGCTGGGCTGGGGGGAATGGCCTCAGATTCAAAGGCAGCCTGAGATAAAAATGAGACCATCTCCAAAACAAGCTTTCAATGACATATACATATATGCAGAGCATTTAAAAACAGCCCTCAGAAGGCAGAGACAGTGGAATCACTGTGAGTTTGGGGCCAGTTACAGACTAGTCAGGGCTACATAGTGATACCCTGTCTCAAACAAATAAACAAAAGAGAGAGAGAGAGAATGTACCTCTAATGTTGGATAATTCTTTGATAATCCTTGCGTTCTGATCCTTTGTCTCATCAATGACTAATCTTTGTATACAATATAAGCTAGGGATTTAATTAATTTTTAAATTATATATGAATAATTCATTGTTTCAGAGTGATACAACCAGCCCATCCTATTTGCAGCTATGACAATTATATTTCCATTACATTAGTTTTCCTATGTGCAGAATCTGTTTCTGAGCTTTGGTCTATATGTCTTATTCTTTACCAACTCTCCAATGTTGTATTTAAATAAATTCAAATTTTAATATTGTCTTCATAATTGATTGGAAGACATCCTTTCCCCTTTCCCTTTTACTCCTACCTTTTGAAGTTCGTAATTATAAATTTTAAACTATACTTCTTAAACAAAATCTAATAATCTGTATTGTGACAACTTAATTTAATCCATTGGTGGACCAATGAAACATTTCATCTGGTAAAGGCACTTGACACATAAGTCTGACAGCTTGAGTTTGATCCCTGAAATCCATGTGTCCTACCTAGTTTTACATCAACTTGATACAAGTCAGAATCATCTGAGAGAACGGAACCTCAATTGAGAAATTGCCTCCATAAGACTGGCCTGTAGGCAAGCCTGTAGAGCACTTTCTTTCTTTTTTTTTTCTTTAGTTTTTATTTCTTCAAGTTACATCTCAATTGCAATCCTCTCCCTACTCCCCCCTCCAGTCCCATCCTCCCACATGCTTCCCCCTCAACCCACGCATCCCCTTCCTTTTTTTTCTTTAAGATTAAGGTATATCTTTTCCCCCCAACAGCTCCCCCATTCAGTCCAACAAATGGCTCTTTCTCTTATAATAATAAATACAGTACAAAACAACAGAGATAATTAGGCCACAACTATGAGAGTTATATGGCTTAGCATACATTCCCAATGTCCAGTCTATATGTATTTAGCACCTTACTTTAACGTTCTACTATCTACCCATCTCCATGACTTTAAAGTTCTATATCCAACTCAACTTTCATCCTAACTTTCATCACAATTTTAAAAACATCTTCTTAGATATAGAACACCCTCTTGATTCATAAACAACTCAAAATTTAATTATGAGACTCTAGCTATCTATTCTTCAACCACCTCAGAGACCTGAGAGGGATAAATATATCTGATTTTATAGGAAGTGCAGGGCCTGCAGCTTCCAAAACTAAGAAATGACATACCAGTTGCTGCCTGGACAGTTCCCATTTTCTCTCCATACATTACAGCATCAATCTTCAGGCGTTTGGCCCTGTTTCTCTGACAGACATTGATTGTAGAGCAGGAATTGTGAAGGACTTGCCTACCCTGTCTTGGCAGAGCTAGGCTGTCGACTTACCTGCTTTCAAGTTTTGTCCTTTTTGGATAGCATTCTGTCTACAGTTGGAGCAAGGGGTTTTTCCTGCCAAGAGATAGCCTTGTCACTAATTCAATCATCTTCCACTGGAATTTTTCGATGCTCATCTTCTACTTGGAGTAGAATAGGGAGTGCTGTCAGGACTGACATGTCTCCATATCAAAAAAAATCTAAAGTTAAGAAAACCTCTTTGAATGCCATATTCTGCAGATCTCTTGATGTTTTTGAAGAGGCCCTATCTATCTCTTATATTAGGATAAGCAAATGTTGCTTGTCTCTTAGCAATTTGATTTTTAATTAGCTTAGAAAATAACTATAATAGACTGTCATAGTACCTAACAAAATGACAGGCTTGCATGACTATTAGTTTGCATTTCTTAATTATCCTAAACAGTTTATGACAATTAGTAGCAAAAGGCCGAAACTTCACATTTCATTTTTTTTTTCTTTACCACCTAACCCTTCCATCCCACTCCTCTGGAGTGAAGTGTCCCTATATAACAGTGCCTCACCCCAGTTTAGAGGTCATATGAGGGCCAAGAACCTCCACATACACTGGGGATCTATGAGGCAGTACCACGTGTGAAAAGTGTCTCATTGCCAGGGAGAGACAACTAAAAAATAAACAAACAAATAAACAAACAGTTAAAAAAGAATAAAAAAATAAAAAATAAAAAGTCTATGTCCATGTTCCCTTTGGTGTGTTGGTGGTAGTATCGATATCCTCTACTGTATAGCTAAAATCCTACTATAAGTGAATAGATGCCATATGCATCCTTCTGAGTCTGGGTTAGCTCACTCAGGATGAGCTTCTCTAGTTCCACCCATTTGGTTGCAAATTGCATAATTTCATTGTTCCTGATAGCTGAATAATATTCCATTGTGTAGATGTACCACAGCTTTTTAACCCATTCTTCGGTCGAGGGACATCTAGGTTGTTTCCAGTTTCTAGTTATTACAAATAAGGCTGCTATGAACATAGATGAGGAAACTTCCTTATGGTTCCATGAGGAGTCATTTGGGTGTATACCCAGAAGTGGTATGGCTGAATCCTGAGGCAAAGCTATTCCAAGTTTTCTAAGATATCGCCATACTGACCTCCATAGCGGTTGCACAAGCCTGCACTCCCACCAGCAGTGGAGGAGGGTTCCTCTTTCCCCACACCCTCGCCAGCATGTGCTGTCATTTGAGCTTTTGATCTTAGCCATTCTGACAGGTGTGAGATGGAATCTCAGAGTCATCTTGAGTTGTATTTCTCAGCATTTCTTCAAGTGTCTCTCAGCCATTAGGGATTCCTCCTTTGTAAATTCTCTATTTAGCTCCATCCTCCATTTTTTTGACTGGATTATTTGGTTTCTTGGCATTTAATTTCTTGAGTTCTTTGTACATTTTGGATATTAGCCCTCTGTCAGATGTGGGGTTGGTGAAGATTTTCTCCCAGTCTGTAGGCTGCTGTTTTGTTCAAATGACAGTGTCTTTTGCCTTACAGAAGCTTTTCAGTTTCATGAGGCCCCATTTATTGATTGTTGGTCTCAGGTCCTGAGCTGTTGGTGTTCTGTTCAGGAAGTTGTAACCTGTGCCAATTAGTTCGAGGGTTTCTCCCACTTTTTCTTCTAGTAGATTTAGTGTGACCGGCCTTATGTTAAGGTCTTTGATCCACTTGGACTTAAGTTTCGTACAAGGTGATAAGTATGGGTCTAACTTCATTCTTTTACAAGTGGACATCCATCTGGACCAGCACCATTTGTTGAAGATGCTGTCCTTCTTCCATTGTTCCATTTTGGCTTCTTTGTCAAAAATTAGGTGGCCATAAGTGTGTGGGTCTATTTCTGGATCTTCAATTCGATTCCATTGATCTACTGGTCTGTTTCTATAATAATACCATGCTGTTTTTACTACTATTGCTCTGTAGTACAGCTTGAAATCAGGGATGGTGATAGCTCCAGATGTTTTTTTTTTTTTTTTTATTGTACAGGATTGAATTAGCTATTCTGGGCTTTTTGTTGTTCCATATGAAATTGAGAATAGCTCTTTCCGAGTCTATAAAGAATTGTGTTGGTATTTTGATAGGAATTGCATTGAATCTATATATTGCTTTTGGTAGTATAGCTATTTTTATTATGTTGATGCTACCTATCCATGAGCATGGGGGATCTTTCCATCTTCTAATGGCTTCTTCAATTTCTTTCTTCAAGGGCTTTAAGTTCTTGTTGTGCAGGTCCTTTACTTGCTTGGTTAGAGTTACCCCCAGCTATTTTATATTGTTTGTGGCTATTGTGAAGGGGTTTGTCTCCCTTATTTCTTTCTCAGCCCATATGTTTGTTGTATAAAGAAGGGCTTCTGTTTTTTTTTAATTAATTTTGTATCCAGCCACCTTGCTGAAGGTGTTTATCAGCTGTAAGAGTTCTCTGGTGTAATTTTTGGGGTCGCTTATGTATACTATCATATCACTGCAAATAGGGATAATTTGACTTCTTCATTTCCAATATTTATCCCCTTGATCTCTTTTAGTTGTCTTATTGCTCTAGCAAGAACTTCAAGTACTATATTGAAGAGATATGGTGAAAGTGGACATCCTTGTCTTGTCCCTGAGTTTAGAGGAAATGCTTCAAGTTTCTCTCCATTTAATTTGATGTTGGCCACTGGCTTGCTGTATATTGCCTTTATTATTTCTAGGTACAGTCCTTGTATGCCCATTCTCTCCAGAACTTTTAGCATGAAGGGGTGTTGGATTTTGTCAAATACTTTTTCTGCTGTATATTGCCTTTATTATTTCTAGGTACAGTCCTTGTATGCCTGTTCTCTCCAGAACTTTTAGCATGAAGGGGTGTTGGATTTTGTCAAATACTTTTTCTGCATCTAACGAGATTATCATGTGGTTTTTTTTTCCTTCATCTTTTTATGTGGTGCATTACCTTGATGGACTTTCGTATGTTGAACCATCATCCCTGAATTCCTGGGATGAAGTCTACTTGATCATGATGTATGATACTTTTGATGTGTTCTTGAATTCGGTTTGCTAGTATTTTATTAAGTATTTTTGCATCTATGTTCATGATGGAGATTGTTCTGAAGTTCTCTTTCTTTGTTGGGTCTTTGTGTGGTTTAGGAATCAGGGTGACTGTAGCCTCATAGAATGAGTTTGGCAATGTTCTTTCTGATTCTATTTGGTGAAAGAGTTTGAAGAGTATTGGTGTTAGCTCCTCTTTGAAATTCCAGTAGAATTCCATGCTAAAGCCATCTGGCCCTGGGCTTTTTTTGGTTGGGAGATTTTTAATGACTGTTTCTATTTCCTTAGGGGTTATAGGGCTGTTTAATCTGTTTATCTGATCTTATCTAGCTTCAGTAGGTGGAATCTATCAAGAAAATTGTCCATTTCGCTTAAGTTTTCAAATTTGGTGGAGTATAGATTTTTAAAGTAGGATCCAAATATTCTCTGGATTTCCTCGATGTCTGTTGTTATTTCTCCCTTTTCATTTCTGATTTTGTTGATTTGGGTTTTTTTCCCTCTACCTTTTAGTTAATTTGGCTAAGGGTTTGTCTATCTTGTTGATTGTCTCGAAGAACCAGCTCTTGGTTTCATTGATTCTTTGTATTGTTCTTTTTGTTTCTAAGTTGTTGATTTCAGCCCTAAGTTTGATGATATCCTGCCTTCTGCTCCTCTTGGGAGTGTTTACTTCTTTTTTTTTTCCAATTCACCCAGTTTAGCTGTTAATTTGCTAATATGAGCTGTCACAATTTTCTTTTTGAAGGCACTTAGTGCTATGAACTTTCCTCGTAGCACAGCTTTCATTGTGTCCCACAGGTTTGGGTATGTTGTGCCTTTGTTTTCGTTGGATTTTAAGAAGTCTTTGATTTCCTTCTTTATTTCTTCCCTGGCCCAGTATTCATCTAGTAAAGAGTTGTTCAATTTCCATGTGTGTGTAGGCTTTCTGTTGATTCTTTTGCTGTTGAAGTCCAGCTTTATTCCATGGTGGTCTAATAAGATACAAGGGGTTATTTCAATTTTCTCGTATGTGTTGAGGCTATCTTTGTGTCCAACTATATGGTCAATTTTGGAGAAGGTTCCATGAGGTGCTGAGAAGCAGGTGTATTCTTTTGTGTTTGGGTGAAATGTTCTGTAGATATCTGTTCGGTCCATTTGGTTCATGACCTCTGTTAGACTCATTATTTCTCTGTTTGGCTTCTGTCTTGATGATCTGTCCATAGTTATGAGTGGGGTGTTGAAGTCTCCCACTACTAAAGTGTTGGGATCAATGTACAATTTAAGTTTTAGAAGCGTTTCTTTTACAAATGTAGGTGCCTTTGTATTTGGGGCATAGATGTTCAATATTGAGATGTGTTCTTGATGTATATTTCCTTTATCGAGTATGTAGTGCCCTTCTCTGTCTTTTTTTATTAACTTCAGTTGGAAGTCTATTTTGTTTGATATTAGGATGGCTACTCCAGCTTGCTTCCTGGGTCCATTTGCTTGGAAAACTTTTTCCCAGCCCTTTACTCTGAGATAGTGTCTATCTTCAATAGTGAGATGTGTTTCTTGTATGCAGCAAAAAGATGGGTCTTGTTTACGGATCCAGTCTGTAAGTCTGGGTCTTTTTATTGGCGAGTTGAGTCCATTGATGCTGGTGGATATTAGTGACCACGGGTTGTTATTTCCCATTATTTTGGTATAGGTGGTCGTCTTGTGCTTCTTTTTGTTTAGTTGCTGTAGAGATTTCTATTAGTGATCAGTGTGGGAGGGTACATCATATGGTGGGCCTGGGTGCTATAAGATATCCGGTTAAGCAAGTCATGAGCGACCACGCCAATGGGCAGCACTCGTCCATGACCTGTGCACCAACTCATGCCTTCCAGATTTCTGCCTAGTTTGAGTTCCTGCCTTAATTCTTCAGTGGATTCTGATTCAGGACATGTAAGCCAAATAAAGCCTTTCCTCACGTAGTTGCTTTTGGTCATGGTGTTTCATCACAGCAACAATAGCCCTGACCAACACACTAAGGAGAGACAGGAGGAGAGAGCCTATGCCACAAAGTTATCCCCTGACATCCACACATGCACTGTGACACATAAGCTCACATACATATTAATGATAAATTTAGACGTGATATATTCATGTGTATAATAATTCAAATATAATTATACATTTGAATGTATTTCTTCTTCCACAGTTGGGCTTCTTCTCTATAATGTGTTTTCTTTGACTTGCCCTGTTTAATTTTTTTTTCAACCTTACTAGGAATTGAACCCAGTGGCTACAACAATGCTAAGCATGTCTCTGCCATTAAGTTACACCCCCTGTTCTCTTTTCCTCGTTTCACTTTTTATTTTGAGGAAGAGTCTCACCAAGTTGTCCAGGTTGGCCTTAAACTCATTCTGTGTCCCTGGAATACCTTGAGTTTTTAACCTTAAGCCTCGGCCACCTCAGACACTTCCCCACCTTTTTCCTTTTATTGTGTCTTAAAGGTTGGTTTGTTACCTGCTCTTTCCATCTCCTCTGCAGCTCTGGGTGCTCTAGATTTTCTCTCGGGCTGAGCTGGTCACCCTGTGGTCATATGCTCTAGCTTTCCTTCCACATTTCAGTTCTTGAGAATTCCTTTCATCCTCAACCAGATGAGTGGCTCAGTGGGTCCTCACACCTGTTACATGCTGCCCTGTCACCATCACCGCCTCCTCATTTTTGTTTAGACTTTTAACCTTTAACCTTTTATAAAAAGATAAAAAATGTGCTGTTAGTATTAGCCACAGGCTTTTCCCACATGGTTTATGAGTTTCTGTGTTCTCTTTTACATTGTACCTCAAGCCTTCCCCTTGTGACTGCACTAAAGAGCACAGCTGTAATCGTTGTTCTAATGAGGGTCCCTGGACAATCTTATTGATCAGCACTATCCTTACTTTGGCTTCTCCCTAGAGTGATAATTTGTCTAGATATGGGTTCTAATTTGAGGAGTTTCCCCAGCACTTTGAAGATTTTATTCACTGTCTCATTATATTAAAGTTGCTGATGAGAAGTCTGCTATTATATAATTTAAGGAACCTATTTTTCTTGGGTAGGCTTCAAAATTAATTTTTAATCTTAATGGTCTGACTTTATTCATGTGTCTGGGACTGACTTTATTTTTATTTATCCTGTAGTTGCCACCTAAAAACATGTCTTTCTTTAGCTTTAGAAAATTATTAACAAATTTTATCTTCTAATAATGCCTCTTCCACCATTCCTTTGATTCTCTGCTTTAAGAATTCCTATTAAACAAATGTTGGATCCTATCAAATGCCTTTCATTGTCCTTAACTGTGATCCTTTGAATGTGAAATTCCCCACTAGGCTTTGATTGCACTGTTTTTGAAAGCTTCGGAGGTGGAACCTTGTTGGAGGAAGGATTTGGGGGCAGGTTTTGAGGATCCAAAGCCTCATTTTACTTCCACCTTCTCTTTCTGCTTCAAGCCTGTGGTTGAGGATGTAAACCACTTGCAGCTAAGCCCCCCCCCCACATTTAATTCCTGTTCATCCCTCTGGAACCATGAACTAGAACAAACTCCTCCTTCCATTAGTTGCTTTTGTTCATGGTGTTTCATCACAGCAACAGAAAAGTAAGAAAAACCTTAATGCAGTTTTCCTTACTTCCATCATTTTATGCCAACTTCATCGAGTTTCTTGCAAGCAACTTTAATATATAAATTCACTTTTGACCATGTCTAGTCTAAGTTTTCCTTCTATCTTGAAAGATTTTAATAAGCATGCATTTTCCATTTTCAATGTTTCTAACTTTGCTCGTATCCACCTGTTCTCATTTTATTTCTGCCTATTCTGTTCCATGACTTCTATGCTGTTTTAATGTCTTCATTAGTTTCTCAGAACATCTTCAATGTGCTTATTTTAAAATCTTTGTTCTATAAAATCAGTTTCATCTGGAAGGAATTCAAATTCCAATTGTTGATTTTGCTTAGCGTCTCTTTTAGCATTTGATTTTTTTTTCATGTATTTTGAAATTTTAATTGAGGATCATTTGGGAAGGGAAGTTTTCTAGATTTCTCTCTCCCCACCCTCAAACTCCCCATGTGTTCACATCTCCCTCTGTGCTGTTTTCTGCAGTTTTCTCCCACACATTTTCAGAGCACGACCTGGGGAATACAGCAGATCCAAAGACAAAAAGTTGGTGTGCATCTAGATCCAGAATCAATATTCCTCACCTTCCTAGCCTGAGAAGCATAGGTACCCACTCCAAAGAGCCTCAGAGCAACGGACTTTACTTGGCTCTTCCAGTCCATACTCTAAGCTTCTCTCAGCCCTACCTGCTACAGCTCAGGATATCTCTCTCATCCCATAGGAGGTGGTCCCACCTGCAGCCCTACTTCTAAGTCTAGATTAGCAAGTCTGAGTAACCCAGAACCACTCACTTGCTGCTCTTCTCTTCTGTCCATCTCGTCATTGAGGGGATACATCTCTCGAAATGGAGTGGAACTGTGTATCTACTACTTCTTCATGTGTTATCAAGTATAGCCAACATCTAATAAGATAAAAATAAAGGAATTTAGTGAAGCACGAATTCATTTTGTCATTTGACTCAGGAGCCCAGCTGTAATTTCTTTTTTACTTCTTAGAAAGTTCATTCTTCATAGCCTCCTCTGTGAAAAGATAAGCAAGTATTGTTTTGCTAAGTGAAACCTTTAACAGACTTCAGAGACATTATTTTTGTATGTGAATATAATTTAAAATACAAAAATACTTAAAAATGAAATTAGAATATACTATATAAACTCTATTTGAGTGGCACGAAAATCCTAGAATGTTACCAAATATTTCTGAGAATCTCAAAAAGCTGAGAGTCATACCATAAAGTTTTAATATTCTATTGCTGTTTATTACTTATTCAATTACTTGATTATATATGGCACCTAGTGGAATTTATTTATTTATTTATTTACAGAGTACCAGAAATTGAACCTGGAGCCTCAAGCATGTTATTATGTATGCATTCTATCACTGATCTGTAGCCCAAGCTCTTTTTCATATTTTATTTTGTACTTAAACAGGATCTTACTGAGTGATTCAGGCCTATCATAAACTCACTCTATGACCCAGGAAGCCTTTGAATTTGCAGCCTCAGCTTCCAGCCTCCTCCTGCCTCAGACTCCAGAGCAACTAGTCATCAATTAGGCCCTGCCTGAACATTAATATATAAATAATGTTGTGTGCCTCTCTGGTTATTTCATGAGGAAAATTCCTAGAATGAGAATTATTGATAAAAAAAAAATCAGCATAAAGCAGACTGTCACAGAAGGACTAGTTCTTAACCTGGAGGAGAACACCAGAAGTCACTGTGGCAAACAGCCTCAGAAAGCTCCTGCTGAAAGGCAGAGGGCAGATGGAAGTGCTATTTCTTTGACATCTCCAGTCTACAGTATATGGGCATGGCATTTCTTAGTGGTCACAGGAAGTGCTTGGGGTAGACTTTAAACTATTAGTAATTGGAAACTATTGACCTCATGCAAAGGTAACAGGTGATAGGGGGACATGTGGGATTTCAGGCAGCTCTGCAAATACTTGCCTCGCTGGCCAGCAGGCAGAGGGTGTGGGAGAGATGCTGACCTGTGTATCTACCTTTATCTACTCTTAGAAGTAGCCACTTCTATCCAGATGTCCTTAATCAAAACAAATCCTCTGGCATTTCCTAAACTCAACAGAGAGCAGATATACAATCTTCCCACAGGGCAGGGCATGCTCATGAGGACAACTAGAATATTTGGACATGACTAATATACTTTGTCGCACTTCTCCAAAGATTTTAATATTCTCACAATCACATTAAAAGTGCTGGCCATAGTTTGTAAAGGGAAACTTTATTTAAATATAAGTCATATGTCATAAATTTCATCCTTTTGGGTGGTTTTGTACGTTCAAAGCCATGTACTCATTATCAACATGTCCTTCCAGATTATCATCACAGACTACATATCAAACTCACAGCCACTTGCTATTTTTCCTTTACTGTCTCTTAGCAATTAGTGATGTACTTCCTGACTCTAGGACTTCCCCATTCTGCATACTTCAAACCAATGATATCATACCATATATACTGTTTGTGATTGACTTTTTATTTTTGTTACCTAATGTAACTTCAAGTTTCACTCATGTTGTAATGAGTATCAGAACTCCATTGCTTTTTTGTTGCTGCATAATGTTTCATTATAAGTTTATCCATAGTTTATCCATTCATCTGTTGATGGGAATATTGCATTGTTTCCATTTTAGGCTGTTTTAAATAATCTTCTATAAACACTTGTGTTGAGGTTTTATGTGGGCTTAGGTTTTCATTCTTTTGAGCATGTGCCATGAATGGAAATCACTGCTCATATGTTAAACTTCAGAATAAACATTTTGAGAAACTGACAAAGAAGTTTTACAAAATAATTGTATCATTTTACATTCCCATATACAGCATAGAACAATCACACTTTTTCACACTGTCTCCAACACTAGTCATGTATCTTTTTATACTGTTGAGTGTAAAATAATATTGTGATTTAAATATGAGTTTTCCTTAGTGTCTAATAATGCTGACTACATTTTCATGAGTTTATAGACCATGTATATAGCTTCTTTGGAGAAATATCTGTGTTGTTTGCTCTTCCCATTTTAATTGGATTGTACTTCCCACTTTATTACTAAGTTGAATTTTAGTGTATTTCTACATGTGTGGATTATGGGTGCAAGTTTGACTCAGGATTTTCAGTTATTTTTTTCTTTTTAATTTTTTTTCTTTTTATTGTTTTTTTTATTTTGTGAATTTCACATCATGCACCCTGTTCTCTCTCATCTCAACCCACTCTCCACCCTTGCAACCTCCACCAACATAAAAAAAAGAAATCTCATGATGGAAGCTATAGTGTGTCTCAGTGTGTGCAACAACATTCCCTTTTGTCCACATGTTTTTGCTTGCAAATATTCATTATAATGACTCTGTATTCTAGTATAAGGTCTCTGGCTTCTGCTACTTTGTCAATACTGGGACTCCTCTCAGATATACTGTTATTGTCCCATGTCATGGAGATCCTGTAGTTTTAAGTCTGTGGAACTGGCCTCTTTGTGTACTCTAACAGTTCATCCATTGGGTGTATGTTGGGGTGAGCCAACTCAAAGCCCTAGTTCTGGGCCTGCAACACCTACTTACTGGGCCTGCTCTACCAAATGCTGCAGCAGGTAGGGGGTTGGACCAGCCCCCCTGCTTTCATGACCCCATCAGGGCCAACCCACCTGACCTGTGGCAAGGGCTAGAGAGTAAAGAGTGTCTCTCCCTTGACAACACCACCACAAAGCAGACAGAAGGCAGGGCTGGCTCTCCCACACTCATTCCCTCAGGGCTGGTTCAATGAGCTCTAGAAACCTGCCCAGAGTAATAGGATTCAGAGGCAAGCCACCATACTGGTTTTGATTGGGTGCTGAGGTCCAAACTCAGGTCCTTATGCTATGTGGCAGGCACTAACTTCCTGAACATTTCCCCAGCCCTTGTCTTCCTTTTATTGCATATACTCTTGTTTCATGTCTAAGAGAACACTGACTAACACAGGATCACAGGGATAGACCCCTACATTTTCTTCTAAGGTGTTTTATATCTTTAGCTATTATGTTTAGGTATCTGATCCACTTTGAGTTAATGTTTTGATAAGATATGTATAAAGGCGGAGTCCATATTCACTCTTCTACATGTAGGCATCTGGTTTCCTCAGCATCCTTGTTTTTTTCTGTTGAATTTTCTTGTAACCCTTGTCAAAAGTCATAGCTTTCGATGATATATATGAAGAAGGTGGCATTTAGGAACTGTCTACTCAGAGCCAAAGCTAGATTAGGCCCTTCGTGGATATTTGTACAGAGTTCTTCCCAGTACCCTGGGAGGTAGTAGTAAGACAGGTAGTATCTTTCATGTTTTGCAGGTGAGCAAGCCAAGCTGCTAGGGAATAGATGAATATCCACATGAACACAGGCAGTCAGGATTCAATCCAGAACTATCTGATGGTAAATCCTTTACCGCTGAAGATACAACTGCAACTTTGGGATGTAATTAGACCCTATTCTTCTTTCTCAGACAGCAGGCCAACACACCCAGTTTGCTAGAGACAAGGAAAGTCTATACCTCCAAGGATATCATAGTCATTAGGGATTCCTCACTAGGAAGGCTGCATCCTGTAGACACATTTGATTTCCTATGCATTGTAAAATTGTCCAGGAGAAAAATGTCTACAGAGCTCTTTTTCCTCTCATACAATTGTTAAAATAGCATTATTTTAAATACTGATGGGCTGAACCTGCAGGCCATTACATGACAACTTTGGGGGTTGTCTCCGCTCCGACTCAAGTCCCTCACATGTAAATTCAACTCTTTTGAAGAACAAAAAGATGTGACACTTCTAGCTGCTCTCATCATGGAATGAGTTTCTGAGCCATGGACCAATGAAGCTGAGCAGACAGCATAGAGGAACACAGAGGAGATGTTTTAAAAAATGAATCCACATCATTAAAAACAGTTTCAAGAGCATCTTTAGGGAAGAAAAATAAATTACTCCTAATCCACAGCCCTAGCACAATACAAGGCCTAATTTTATTTCTACATTATCCTTTTCAGTTCTTGTCTCTGTGCAGAAACATATTTACATAATTGCAATCACAGTAAGTTTTCATATACATCTTTTTTCACTTAGCATTATTTTTCATAAACAATCTTCATGTTGCTATGTATTTTACATACTTACCATCTTTTTATAACCATTTTGTCTGTTTCAAAAAATTGTACATGTCCCTGGTACAAAACCTGAAAAACAAAGAACTGCTACAAAAATTAAAATATCAGCTATCGGCCGGGCGGTGGTGGCGCACGCCTTTAATCCTAGCACTTGGGAGGCAGAGGCAGGCGGATCTTTGCAAGTTCGAGGCCAGCCTGGTCTACAAAGCGAGTCCAGGACAGCCAGAGCTGTTAAACATAGAAACCCTGTCTCGAAAAACCAAAAATAAATAAATAAATAAATAAAATAAAATATCAGCTATATCCCTGAGGCATTAACATTTAAGTACTTTAATGTATTTACTTCTTTTCTTTTTTCTGTGCATGTATAATGTTATTTTACATAGATGAAACTGTATAGAATATAAAATTTTATCTGGACTTTTTACATATTATAATAATAGAAATATTTTCCCATGCCAGTATTGTTGGATATTTAACTTCATTCTAGTTCCTCAATCTTATGAATAATTTCTCAACCCATGTATATATTTGTATATATTTAGACTATGGTTCTAACATAGATTGCTAGGAATGGAATTATTCTTATAAACAATTATATCGTAATAGGGACTCATGAGACCCTGCTCTCTGAAGTCTGATAAGCAGTTAGTGATCTCTAGGAGATAGGAAGATATTTTCTTTAATGATATAGCTACTGGTAAGTTGCCTGGGTCCCTATATATAAACCTTCCTCACTCATGTGCACATAAACAACTCTAACTAAAATGACTGGGTCACCAAAACAAACAAATAAACAAACAAGACATGCAAGTAGAAGGGGAGCTAGTTGGTTTGAGAAAAAGAATTAGGGGATAAGACAAGGTAATAGGGGTGAATATAACTAAAATACATTGCATACATTCATGGAGATGCCATAATGAAACCAATTATATATAATTAATTTATTCTAATAAAGTAAGTTAAATAAAATCTTACTTCTTTTGCATACATTGTTATAGAAATTACTTTAGAAATGGAATTATTGGGTCCAAGAACATTAATGTTTAAGGAATTATTGAGGTTTATTACCAATTCATTTTCTTTTTTTTTTTTTTTTGGTTTTTCGAGACAGGGTTTCTCTGAATATCTCTGGCTGTCCTGGACTTGCTTTGTAGACCAGGCTGGCCTTGAACTCACAAAGATCCGCCTGCCTCTGCCTCCCAAGTGCTGGGATTAAAGGCGTGCGCCACCACCGCCCGGCATACCAATTCATTTTCTAAAAGGGTTGTAACAATTTATGGTTTCACCTCTATCCACCAACCTCCATCTTTCCTGTCAACAAAAGCAAACATCAGTTTGAAGTGTTACTCAGACTGCTAAATTCCAGACAGAGCTGGCTGTGGCGGAATGCACCTGCAGTCCCAGTGCCTGGGAGGTAGAAGCAGGAGAATCTGGAGGTCAAGGCCATCCTCTGTTACAGAGTAAATGCTGTGGCTAGTTGCTATGTCAACTTGACACAAGCTAGGGTCATCTGGGAGGAAGGAATCTTACCCAAGAAAATGCCTCCATAGAACTGGCAAGTCTTCAGATCATTTTCTTCATTGGTGATCAGTGTAGAAGGGCCCAAAACACTGCAGGCTCTGCCACCCCTGGGCTGTGGTCCTAAATGCTATAAGAAAGCAGGCTGATTATAAGTGAATAGATGTCATGTGCATCCTTCTGAGTCTGGGTTAGCTCACTCAGGATGAGCTTCTCTAGTTCCATCCATTTGGCAGCAAATTGCATGATTTCGTTGTTTCTGATGGCTGAGTAGTATTTCATTGTGTAGATGTACCACAGTTTTGTTTTTGTTTTTGTTTTTGTTTTTGTTTTTATCCATTCCTCAGTTGACGGACATCTGGGCTGTTTCCAGTTTCTAGCCATTACAAATAAGGCTGCTAAGGTTTGGTGAGGAGTCATTTGGATGTATACCCAGAAGTGGTATGGCTGGGTCTTGACGTAGAGCTATTCCAAGTTTTCTAAGATATGGCCAGACTGATTTCCATAGTGGCTGCACAAGCCTGCACTCCCACCACCAATGGAGGAGTGTTCCCCTTTCTCCACAACCTCGCCAGCATATGCTATCATTTGAGTTTTTGATCTTAGCCATTCTGACAGGTGTAAGATGGAATCTCAGAGTCATCTTGAGTTGCATTTCTCTGATGATTAAAGATTACTATACCACAACCAATGCACCAAAGGGAATAGGAACACAGACTTTATTACCTGTCAATGAAACACTTTGCCCTAGTGTGCTGCCTTGTAGGCCCCCAGTGTATGAGGAGGCTCTTTGCCCTAATATGACTGCTGAACTGGGGCGGGGGACTGATATGTAGGGACACTCCACTCCAGAGGAGTGGGATGGAAGGGATGGTGGGTAGAGGGTGGGAGGACGGGACTGGGAGGGGTGGAAAGAGGACACTGTGATGGAGATGTAACCGGACTAATAAATAAACATTAAAAAAAGAAGAAAGAAAAAGAAAAAAGAAAGCAGGCTGAGCAAGTCTTGGAGAGCAAGCTAGTAAGCAGAACCCCTCCATGGCCTCTGCAGCAGTTCCTACTTCCTGCCTTGACTTGAGTTCCTATCCCAGACTTCCTCTGATATAAAGAAATATAAAGAAAACGAACTATTGCTTTTGGTCATAGTGCTTATCACAGCAATAAAAACCCAAAGTAAGTAAGTTTGAGGCCAGTCTGAGTTATGTAAGACCTTATATATCTCTAAAAATTAATGTAATAACAAACTTCAGAATCTGAAAAATAAAAAAAAGGCTGGGAGAAGTATTATGTGTTTGTTCTTATAATCCTTGAGGAATAAATTAAATATGTAGATACTTATTTGAAGAAGTCAATATCGGATGCCAAAACAGGATTCAACTGAGGAGGTTGAAGATAAATGCTCAGGGGTCACATTTTTGAATATTCACAATTGATGGGCTGAGCTATATGAAGGATGTAATATGAAAATTACCATCAGAATGGGGAAGAGATGTATGAAGGGACTAGGAAGACTAAATGCTAGGAAGACTAGACTAAATGCTGGTTCTAGGTCTAAAGAAACTAGAATTCAAGGCACAAAAGCTAAAATTAAGGCACAGAAACTATGTAAGTAGAATTCTTCAATTCTGATCTAAATTAGCTTTAGCAAAAATAGACAATTCATTGGTTCATGTAAATGAATAATCCAGAAATAAAGCTGACATTTTATGCATCTTGATATAGGGCTTAACGGACAGGGTCTGTTTTTCTTCTTCTCCCAACTCAACATGCTCAGTGTTGAATCCATTCCCAGGCCACATGTGGTCTCATAGTGACTGTAGAGGTTACAAACTACATCATCCCAAATTCTAGTTCAATAGGGAAAAGCAAGAAAATAGTTCGTAGAAGTCCCAGCAGAATATGTACTGCTTCTTATTTTATAATTGTGTCACTACAAACTTGTTTTAAAACGTTTACATCTATTTTGCTAATTGCCTGAGGGTTGAATGATAAATACTGCTCCTGAAAATGAGGAGTGAGATGAGGCCTGGCATTGGTTAGAAATAGCCCAAGATCATAGAACATCATATAATGACTATCTCTGTGGCCTAGATAAGCCAATACATCAGATTAGAATGTTTGAGAACAGAGCGTGTGTGGATTTATCCTACCATACTCTTTGTTCTATTTGCCTTCCATTGTTATAAAACACCCTAACCAAAAGCATCTTGGGAAAAAAGAGTTTATTTGTCTTATACTTCTAGGTCACATTCACCATGAAGGAAGTCAGGACAGGAACTCAAAACAAGAGTCTTGGAGGAATGCTGCTTGCTGCCTCAGTCTGGCTCACTGTCTGTTTCACTCACTCATAGGCTCATGTTTAAGTAAACTTCGGTTTTTCTTGTTATTGTTGTTTGGTTTTAAAAGGGTTTTTTTTATAATTTCGAACATGAGTACTTAATTTAAATCATTTCCACCCCTCACTCTCATCCCACCAACTTCCCCTGTGCCCTGCCCCTCAAATTCATGATTGTTCAAATTTTGAATATATAAGCTATTGAATTCATCTAGTATTCATCTGTACATGTTGGGATTGAATAAGCTATGGAGGAGAGGTGTACATGATGTTAGAGAAAAATAGATTCTTTCTCTCATGAAAGCCATTGCCTATAGCTCTTCATCTATTGCTAAGTCTTTCAAAATTACCCCTATTTACATTGGCACATACCGATGTCATTATGCAGGTCTTCTTTAGGAAATCTTATATTTGATATATTATGGGTTTCAGCTTCCCTGTCACGTCCAAAAGAGAATATCTCACAACTAGTATCCTACTCCTCTGACTCCTGCAAGTTTCCTCACACTTGCGTATGATGTCCCCTAAGTTTTAGCTATAGGGATTGTATTACAAATATGCCAGCTGGGGTCTGGCACCCCATGTCACTTATTCTGTGCATTTTGACCAGTTGAAGATTCCTATAATAGTTTCTATTTGCTGCAAAAAAAAAGAAAGCTCTGTGAGAGCTACACTTATCTATGAAAATGAGCATAAGTATTTAGAATCCAGTTAGAAACTATATTGGTTTAGAAAATGGCAGTCCTAAGTTCTCCTCGAGGGTCTATGGCCTCTCTAACCATGGATAGTTGGCCAAGTTTACCGTATTAGGAATCAATTCCCCAATACTGAGTGGGCCCTCAGTCCAAGACCATCTGTTTATGGATAGTGTTATCTACAATGGGCAGTGCCCTCCTAATCAGTTGATAATTAAGATGGTATTTCACAGACAAGCCCATAGAATAGCCTAATAAAGAAAATTATTCAAAATTTTCAGGTGATTCTCCCTTGCTTGCATCAGGTTGGCAGCTAATATTAAATAGGACTCTACACTCTTGTCAGTTAAGATGCGAATCCATTACACCACTTTAAGCCCTAACCTTGCGTTCTTTGTCTCCAAGATCTCATTTCTGTATTCTAACATAAAGCAGAGTTCAACTTTAAAAAATTTTAAAGTTAGTACTTCGAAAAGCCAAGGATATCTTTTAAAATCCAAGTTCTCTTATTTGTGGGCTCCTTTAAAATAAGTAATAATCAGTCACATACTTTTTTATATCAAAAGGGAAGAACCAGAGTATAAAACAATTGCACTTAAGCAAAACCAAAATTTAGTAGTGTGAAACAAGAACTTGTAGCTCAGTGTCCAGCCTCCGACATTCAGTCATAATATTCTGGGCTGCAAAATCCTCTTCAGTTCTGCCTCAGCTCCTTTAATTTAAGTTGTTTACCAAAATGGCCTTGGCCCAGCCTTGGTCATGGCACTGGTCAGAGAGACAGGTGCAGAGTGGGTCATGGCTCCTAGCTACAGCTTGCAATGAGAGCAGGGCTTGCCAGAGCAAGCATTGGTGGGTCCATGGATAAAAGAAACCTTTAGTCTTCTTTGGTGAAAGTAGATTAAAAACAACAATGACAATGACCTTTATTTAGTGTAGTATGGAAAATATATAGCTTTGGGGCAGTGGGGGATTTTTTTAAAGGGGGCTTTAGGATTGGTCAATTTTGATGCTCTCTTTGCATGAGGGATATGTGATTCTCTCCCCGTAGCCAAGTTGTTTACAAGTTTGAGAGTTTTTGCAAGAACCCAGAGAGGGAACATTCTCACCAGCTAGCCAACATTGGGGCTAGGATCTTGTTCAACCTTCAACCTGCTTACTAGCTTCCATGGGCATTTTTTATGACCCTAGCTGCATGGCACATAGGAAATTCATAAGTGCCCAACACACATAGTAACTGGCCTTGATAGGTGTCCCCTAGTCCTTCTCTTGGTGTCCCCACTGTAACAGAGGCATCGTCTTCACCATTGTCTTCTCAGGGCCATTCTCAGTTTCTTTCCATGTACCATGTAAGTAGCTCTTACACATTGTCAAGTTCAGTTGGCAACTTGAGATAAGCCTTCACCCCTCTTGGACCACAACTTGTGTGTGCTGACCCTGAGGAAATACATTCTGGAAGATTTCACCTCAACAGTACTGATCTCTTAGTAATCATAACTGATTTTTCAGCCCCAGCTCACCAGTAGCCTATTGTCCCAGTGAAGTACAGGTTTCCCCACACTGGAACTGTTTTTTTTTTTTTTTTTTGAATTGATCATGATTGATTCTTCAGACCCAACATGACCAGCATGCCAAAAAAAAAAATCTCAGTCAAAATATCGAATAAATTGTACCTAGTTCAGTTCTTAAGTCTTTGCTCATGAGCCAGACCTCCATAGTCCACTTTTTTTTTGCATTATCTTTCAGTTTCCACAATAGTTTACTAAGCTTTAAACACTCAACAACTTTTCCAGTAAAAAGCTTCAAAACCTCCACAATCTTCCAACAAAATAGATCAAAGTCTTAAAAATCCATATGGTAAGAGCTAGCACACCAACATTCCCACTATTGTGATACTAAGTTCTGTTGTAGTTTATTTTGAGTTGCTTTGATAAAACACTTTTGTTATGAAAAGCAACCTGGGAAGAAAGAGATTCACTAGCTCATTCTTCCATGCACAATCCATCAGAGTAGGAACTTAAGACAGGGACGAAGGAGAAACACAGCTTACTAGCCACTGTGCCTCAGTCATCCAGAGGCTTTTATACTTAGCTAGCTTTCTTGTACAACCCAGAACCACCTGACTAGGGACACTGCCATCTTACAGCAATATAACCACTCCTACATTAGTTGATTGTACTACTTCTGGGATCCATGTTTTCATGAAGATCATTTCACTGCCTTGGAGCTTAGCTTTCTATCAAACACAGATAGTGTGCTGGTTACTTTTCTATTCCTGTGTCAAAACACCATGGCAAAGGTAATTTAGAGAAGGAAATATTTATTTGGACTTATGGGTTGCAGAAAGATACACGTCCATCACCATCACAATGGCTAAGCATGACAGTAGGCAGGTTAGAGCAGCAAGCTGAGAGCTCATATCTTGAACCATAAGCATGAATCAGAGAGAGAGAGAGAGAGAGAGAGAACTAGAAATGGACAGAATTAGAAATAGTGTGAACCTTTAAACTCTCAAAACCCACTTTCAGTGATGTACTTCCTCTAGCAAGATCGCAACCTCTTAAATATCCCCAAACCAACGTCACCAATTAGGGACCAAGTGTTCAGACACTATAGGGAACATTTCTCATTCAACCCACTACAGATGGCAATACCTACTTCATAAGGACAGAGTGGAGATTAAGTGAGATAGTAATGATAATAGACCCCCTAGCATTTTACCAATTTTAGAGCAAAAATTAATGAACATTAATGTCTAAAACAGAGGCTCTCTTGATAACACCAGGTCTTCATGATGGGTTTTCTGAAGAAAACAAGAGTTTATCTGGCTTTACTAGAAAATTGGCTATTACAGATTTAGGGGCTAGAGGTAAAAAACTATAGGCTAAAAGTGTATATAATAGTAATATAAGTCTTTCTCTGAACCTATGGAGTATCAAGATATGTCTTTTATATGCCTGTAAAGCTACATGTTTTGAAGCAGTACAGCTGTAGCCATTCTATCCCAGCCATGAGGTAAAAAGAATTTATGAATAATTGAAGGCTGAAGAAAATCTTCATTTTTATAATTTTATTTGAGTGATGGTGGTAGTAGTAGTAGTAATTGTTGTTGTGGTGGTTGTTGTATGTGTGTGTATCTACCTGTTCTACTAGTATTTTGATTTTTGGAAAGCTCATGTGTGCCTTATTTCTATTTTACCATTTGTAAAATATCAAGATGATCACAATACTTTTGTAGTCTATTATGAAAACCAAATATGATCTATGTAAAATGATGATCATAGTGATAATGAACAGCCCATGTAAATTAGAAACAAATAGTTGTCAGTTATTACTGTGAAAGCCTTGCTACTTCACTAATCATCCTAGACCTCATCCTTTCAAACAGGAATTAAGGTTTATTATCTCATGTAGTTCTTATAGGTCAGAAATCCAGTATCAGCTTAGGCTGTATGACTTTTGTTTAGGATCTACCATGAGCTTTCAGGGGCTTCCATGAGTGTCAGCTAAGGCTGTACTTTTTTGGAAGGTTGAACAGAGAAGTTTCTCACGATATTTGTCCATGTGGCAATTGTTACTGAATTTTGGCAAGACATCTCAGTTCCTTGCCACATAGGTTGCTCTATTAGGCCAACATGAGAACTGACTTCCTTCAGAATGACCAATCCAAGAAAGAGCAGAATAGATGCCCAAATCTAGGGAAGTCATAGAACATCATCTATAAATATCTTAGATATATATATATATATATAATATTGTTAACAATTGTATAAACCAACCCTATTCTCTGAGAGAGGTGACTGTAGGAAATGTAGAAGCCAAGAAATGAGAATCATTTATGAGATACCAGGGACTCACTTGGCTAGGAGGATGATGATGATGATGACAATGATAATGATGATGATGATGATGATGAAATATTTTCTCTTTGGTTAGTTCAGATCCATTCATCTTTTTTCACACCTCTAAGGAAGTTCCCCTTAATCTCAAGATATATGGGGATGATACAGCTTATTTAGATTGGTAAAATTTTCATAGGAAGAAGTTCAGTTATTTCTTTTAAAATAGTCATATTTGGGGATGGAGAGATGTCTTGGTATTTAAGAGCACTTAACTGCTTTTCCAGAGAACCAAAGTTCAATTTCCAACACCTATATGACAGTTACAACCATCAGAATTCCTGCCCCAGGATATCTGACACCCTCTTCTGACCTTCATGATCAGAAACATGTGATAAACATACCATACAGGCAGGTAAAACATCTTTAAAAGGCCTATTTGTATACCATTGTTCACCATTCTATCCTAATATAGGCCTAAAATGATAAGGGTCTTTGCACTGGTCATAAAACCAAGAAATATATTTGTCTAATGACCTAAAAAATAAGATTCTCTCATATAGGAAAAGACAATTGTTGCTCACTGTCTAGTGTCCAGTTTATACCATAGTCCTTTCTGTGCTTATTAAATCACTGTGCAGCTGATGCTGAGTTGAGGCAAGGTTTGAGCCATGTACATGGACATGAAATTCCATGGATAGAATTGCACATCCTCCATGCTCTGGTCTAAAATATCATCAAAGAAATTAATAAGGACAGGCAAGGGAAATATGGGAGTTTGCTCTTAGCAAGAATGATTATTCTGCCATCACTATTGTTCACTCATTACTATTGGGGAAAGAAAAATAAAATTTTATAACCAAAAAAAAGGATAATGGAAAAAGAAGTTTCTGTGGAGATTTTGGACTGAAAATAACCCTTCACATTATCACCATTCTCTTTATATAATATTTGGATGAAACAATTTCTCAGAGCTTCAGTTCTTTCCTCCCTAAAATGGAGCTAATAATACTGACCTCATGGAACTGATATGAATATTGGATAAGGTAATGTATGTGTGTGGCTGTATCAGAACCTTGGAAGTGTTCATTGTCACTATAGACTGCCCTTCTCTGGGGATGGTCACTATAGGTACTTGCTTTTTTTTTTTTTTTTCTACTACACAAGACCCAACCCATTTGTCAATTCTCTGAAATGCCAAGAGTGGCTGTATTTGACACTTGAGTATAACTTTTCCTCCAGGTAGATTCTGGACTGTTGTCTTACAAGCTTGATTTATTTCTCTCTAAAATCTAAAACCACCAGGGAATCAGCCTAGCCCAGCTGAGATCTACTCTTGGATGGTTGGATGGATGGATGGATGGATGGATGGATGGATGGATGGGTGGGTGGATGGATGGACTGGAAGCATGGATGATGGATAAATGCATGGGTACATGAATGCATGGATAATACATGGATGGGAGGATACATGGATGCATAAATAGATAGATGGATGAGTGTCCTTTAGAAATGTTTTCTTCTGAAAAACAAAAGACTACAACTGATGGGTTTATTAAGCAGGATGTTTTTCATATCATCATCCACCACTACTTCCTAAATTTAGACATCTAGTTATGTCTATTGTAAAATATCCTTACTTCTTAAAGGATGACCTTGAATTATAATTAAATTAGCTTGGACTTTGTTTGTTTAAGTTTTTTTTCCAATGAAACCCTGACAGAGACTGCTCAGAGAATATTCATATTTGTGGTAGCAAATTTTAAATATTAAAGAAATCTGAATTATGTAATAAAGTCAGAAGAGGGAGTGCGGTATAAATATGAACTCACAAACACTAGATTATATTGACTGAGGACTAGTGAAAGGTGGGACAAGGCTTAGCAGGCAAGAACAAGCAAAGCAGAGACAGCTAGCAGAGTGGCAAATAGATGCCATTGACAGCTCCGTGCCAGTGTGTATGCTGTTTCAACAGAAATGGAAGGCCAGAGTTTAGGAATTTCATGATTCAACATCACTGCAGCTTGCAGGGTCACAACTGCTGGAGTTTCCCAAATAGCTATGATAAATTAGAAGTAGAGACATTACCAATACCAGTAGAGATGAATATAAGAAACCTATACATCCTTATTTTAATTCACTCTTAACACCTGTTGGCATCACTGCCTTGAGTTTATAGAAAGAAAGAAAGAAGGAAGGAAGGAAAGAAAGAAAGAAAGAAAGAAAGAAAGAAAGAAAGAAAGAAAGAAAGAAAGAGAAAGAGAGAGAAAGAAGGAAAAGACAAGCTTTTACTGATGTCACATAGTAGGAACTTAGAAATGAACTTACTAGGAATGCAATTTTCTCTTATCCACTTGAGTAAGTTTTGAAGCATAATGAATTTCATCTGTCTGAAGTCTAATGGCTCCCGCCTTCTTCATTACTTGGCCTGTTCTCCTCCACTACAGAAGCAGGCAGGGGTTCCCTTCCCAGCCTACCTGGAGCCTAAGCGGGTTTTGGTAAAACTTAACCACCTACATGTACGGTGACTGAAAAGCAAACTCTATTTCTTTTTAATACAGAGAAAAGGTGAGGGGGCATAGAACTGCTACCTTTCCTCCACTCACTCATTAGGATTCTGGTTTTTAGCAGGGAGACCTGGCTGCTCTAATTGGATCCATGCACACACAGGTCTGTACAGCTCCATTGAATGCTGACATTTCTGACTAACTGACCTTTTCAAGACCACTGGTACTCCCATAATGAGTATGCAGTGGCATTGTGTGGACACAATACTGCAGACTTCACCGTGCCAGAAGAATGTGGGATTGAAAACTATTCAGAATCCCCAATCTCAAGTTAGCAAAATGAGAAAACCGAGTCCCAACATTCATCAGCATGTTATTGTGTTGATATTGATTTCAATGCCCTTTCACTTCTTTCAGGAAAAAAATGTTATATTATAAAAGTCTAAATTAACGTTTGTTCTGCTATTTTTCCCCTGTACCCATAAAAAGGTCAAATGCATTCATTCATAAGGCTGAGATAGATTTGTTGGATATAAGTACTAAGATAGCGATCAACCTTCAAATAACCTTTAGGGAGACATGGGCTCTTCCCTGAACAATAATTGATGTACTCATTAAGGCCATGAAATTCTTTAGAAATCACCTAAAGAGAAACAGTTACAGAGCTAGTGGCAAAAATAAGGTCATTTATAGCAATGAGATAATGGCTCAGATGTTTGCAATTGTTGTGGCCCATTCAAAGTCACCGTAAGGGGACTTCAAAGGGAAACTAGCAAAATGGGAGAGAGGAATGGTGGTCTTCACACTCCTATGCAGGGACAACTCTATCTAGGCCCAGGCAGAAAGGAGATGACTTCTGAGTGTCCCCTGGTATCAACCCCAAATTCAAATCCTTTGTTTCATAAGTGTAGAGGGGCAATAGCATATTTAACAGATCTCTCTCTCTCTCTCTCTCTCTCTCTCTCTCTCTCTCAACCATGAAAAGGAAGTAGCTGTAAGTAGCAGCTGTTCTGATGAAACAATGGCAGCAGAATGAGTGTGTGGCTCTTCCTAAAGCTCCTCTGAGGACTATATTCTTTTCCATTAGTGTTTCCCAGTCCTGGAATCAGGCCACTATAGAACTCTCATCTGTAAGCATTCATAAGCAGACTGTGTGCCAGAAACTATGGTTGGTACTGAGCGGGTTCTTTTAAAAGACTGTTTAATTTCATTTCAATTGAATTCAGTTCAATTCAAGCCAGTAAATATTTCTTAAACATTTGTTCCTCAAACATTTAAACATTTGTATCCAGAACCTTAAAGTTGAAAGAAGGAATGAACTTTAAGGGGCTCCCTCATAGGTTCCATATGCTCAAAACTGTCTAAATCAGGCATGTCCAACCTGCAGCCCGCAGGCCACATGCATCCCAGCATAGCTAAGAAGTCAACCCAACACATCTGTAGAGCATAACATCACATCTATGCACAAAACGTTCATGTATCCCTGCTCAATCCTAGTTGCCATCCTGTAACTGCAAATAATTGCCATCCTGTTACTGCAAATATTACTGCACTATTTTGTAGTGGTGTAGAAAAGAAAAGGCTATTTAGACAGGTTTTATCATTTACTACAGATCACCCAGGTGAGGTCATAAGTGGATAAGCACATTACTCAAAATCTTCTCTTTTGTCTTCTTAGTTCACAGAAAGGTCACCTTTGAACTATTTCATCTACCCACACAAGAGCAGAGATGTTTCTGGTAGAGTGATCTTTCTTCTGAGCAATGTGGCATGTACAAAGAGATAAATATATCTTATGATAAGAAAATAACAGTACCTTTGATGTTGACACTAATTTGGCCAATTCTTTAGGAATCATCCGAACAAGATGGTGGTAGAGGATTGGACCTAGTTCTGTAGGTTAAAAATGTTTGGCAACATTGATTGCCAGTTGCTTATCACATGCATCCATGGCATCAGAAAATCATCATGGCATTGCTTTTCTGCTCAGCTTGAATTTCCCTTCAAATCGTCCTTTGCACAATATTCTGCCCAGTCACAATTTGGACACAGATCTCCATCTAAAAGGAAACTCCCTATACTTGAACTAGTCTGTCTCTGTGTCTCTGAAGAGCCACATTCTGCATGGCCTGGTCCTGGAAATCTATCTAGGGCAACACGGGAATGAAGAAATGACAGCCACACATACAGAAAATCTCAGATCAGTTGGGTTGTACTCATTCTGATGGAAGGCATCTACTATGCCACCCAGAAACTACGTGTGTTTTACCCAGCCTCACAAGCTTTCCTTTGGAATTTCCTGGTGGGAATATCCATGGCTATGTAACTCTTGGATTATGTTTGCCTGCATCATTGTCTACTGGGAGACAATGCCATGTTCTGCTCCCATCTCAAGAAGAAATGTCATCCCTGTGGACCCTGGCTCCAATGGCCTCTGAGTGCCTGGATGGCTGGACCTAAGAAAGCACTTTCCCAAGTGGCCCTGTACAAGTAAGGTGGCATAGACATGCTTGTCTTATCATGGAAAATAATTTTAAATGTGTTTATAGTTTTATACTTTATGCCTAGGACAAATGGGGTCTCATCAATTCTTGAAGCACCCTCAAAGTACCTTTCATGTTGTACTGCACAGTGTTTGCCTTCTCTTTAATTGCCAAACTTTACATGGTTTTCATATTCTGCTCTTCTTTTTGCTCCCAATTTTCACTGTAAGCCTGGCTAAAGATAGCCATCAATAACCACGCTCCAACCTAAATGTCTTGAAATTCCTACCACCAAAATAATTAGCTCATTACTTTGTAAGTTATTGTCATTGAAATTTTTACCAAATGTTTGGTTTATAGACAAATTATTTTCTAGAATGTAACATGAAGAGCCTCTACTCCAATTCCCAATAGAGTTCTTATCCCCATATGAAACCTCATTACCCTGGTTTTCACTATCCACATTTTGTCAACATTCTAGTCCTCCAAGCTTCCACCGGACTCACCCTTAAAGTCTGCCTTAGCAACTAGTGCTAGTGTAGCCTATGTCTTCAATCTCTCCCAAGCCCTCTGGCAAACCAGTTCCAGAAACAGAGGAAGCATATGGTCAGCTTCAGTGACAGTGGTGACCTCATTCGTTGTAACTATCTTTTGTTTTGAGTAGCTAGGACCAAATATTTGACAGAAACACCTTAAAGGAAGATTTATTGTGGTTCATTCACTATTCCAGAGGGTTCAGCCCATTATGGCAAGGAAGATATGGTGGAACCTCACTGTTTACAACATGTGAGGCCAGGAAGCAGGAAATATAGGAGTGCAGCTGGTTTCATTGCCTTCCCTTTTTATTTCCTTGTGAGTCACTAATGCATGAAATGGTACCATTCACATCCAGGGTGGCCCTCCTGGCTCCACCAATCCCCTCTGAAAATGGTATTGCAAACACACCCAGAAATGTTTCTCACTAATTCTGGATGTTTCTCTATCTAATCAAATTGACATTCTAACTAGCCACCACAGGCAAAGTTAGAGCCCAGGAGATTGCAACAGGCTCAGGCAGAGCACAGAGTCTGACCTCTATCTAAGTTAGAGTGTCTTTGGCTGTGATAAAACCCCATGACCAAAGTCAACTTGGGAAAGAAAGGGTTTGTTTCATCTTACTCTTCTAGTAACAGTTCATTAGTGAGGGAAATTAGGGCAGGAACCCAAGCAGGGCAGGAACCTGGAGGCATGAACTGAAGTAGAAACCATGACAAGATGTTACTTACTTGCTTTCTCAGCCTACTTTTTTACAGAACCCCAGAAACATCTTCCCAGGGATGGTATGATCTGCAATATACTAAGGTCCTCCAACATCAGTACTAATTAAGAAAATGCCCTGCACTGCAGGCTTGCTTATAGACCAAACTTACAGAGGCATTTTCTCAATCATGGTTCCTCCTTCTCAGTTAACTCTAGCTTAAATAAAATTGGCGACAAATAAAAAAGAAAGAAACCTCCACAGATAAATGGATAATGGGAGAAAAAAACAGCATGGCTGGTGTGGAGAGGAGTAAATAGGAAGACCGAGCTGTATAGATTATGGAGAGAACCCTAAAGACTGGTACAAAAGACAGTCATAAAGACTAAGTAAATGTAACTAACACTGGAAAGAATCATGGTGCATGATAAACATAATGTTCAAAATGGTACTAAAAGTGAGGGTCAGAAAGCAACAGAATCAAGTCACAAGTTGACTCTGAGTCTTACTTATGTCTGCCAATTCTTATGGAAAGAAAGGTCTAGGACTCAATGCAAATATTTTGCCTGTACATCTCTTTTCTCATCCAGAAAATAGGAACTTTGAGACAAGTCATTTTGGAGGGACTTTCTGGATATAGCATCCTATGAGACTGCTTTATAAAATCTGAGTCAGGTTTGGTGGTGCACACTTACAATTCTAGCACTCAGGAAACTGAGGCAGGAAGATCTTGAGTTCAAAACTTGGCTGGGATTATGTAGCACGTTCCAGGTCAGTCTAGGCTACATGAAGAGACCTTGTCTGAAAATCATAAATTAAAATGAAATGATAAATTCTGAAAGTGTACATTTTATTTTCAATTCGTTTTTATGTCTATTAAAACATGCATGTTGTAACAAAATTTCATTGGGGATACTGAAATTTGAATACTATATTCTTTTGGTTGGATTATGTTTGGTTATTTAATAGTGTAAAAACTCATTTTAGCTCACAGGCCATACAAAAATGTGAGTGGTAGGCTAGATTTCACTAAAGCATTTACCTTATTATATGAGCTCAAAAGGCTAGCCTATCATCAATTAAAGGTAATTTCAATTAAAAGAGAGCAATAGGCCCAATTTTAGCACTCCTACTTTAAAGTATTTTCTATTAAAATGCCATTTTTAGAAATATCTATATCCTATAGGCCAAATATCACTTCATTATGACAGTTTCTGAAATCATAAAAATATGTAATTATGCTATGTTTACTAAAATTCTAGCTCAAATTAGCAATGGTGATGCATACCTATAATCCCAGCTCTTGAGAGGCTGAGGCAGGAGGATCACCATTTGTTCAATGATAGCTTATATTACAAAGTGTGCAGAGGCCAGCCTGGGTTACATAGCGAGACCCTGTCTCAAAAACCATAATTTAATTAATTACTAATGAGGTCTAATTTAATTAATTACTAATGAGGTCTTAAGCACCATTGTACTGACATAAAGCCTTTTTATCATACAGGTACCTTTTTAGAGGATTTTTCTGCCCTGGATAGTTTGTTGTTAATGTTGCTTTTACCATGTTAACAATTTTCGAGTGTAAAGTCCTCTAGTGTTAAACAAAATACAGTCACACAGTTGGGCACAGATCTCTAGAAGCTTTTACCTAGCAAAACTGAAACACTACATCCTTTAGGAGACAAACCTCCCTGCATCCAGGTAACTTCCTTTCTGCTTTGTTTCTCTGAACTCACACCTTTAGATACTTTGTGCCCATAGAGTGCCAGAGTTCATCTTTTTGTGGCTGTCTTATTTGACATGGTGGAGGTCCTGGAAGTTCACCTAAACTGTAAAGTGGGACACAGTTTTCTTCCTTTGGAGGTCACTATCTCAGTACTCCATATTTCATTTATACATTCCCTGCTCAGCAGTCCTTTGAGCTGTTTCTAGTCTTGATTATTGGGAATGATGCTTCCATGAACATGGATGTGCAAACACCTCCTGGAAACCTCACTTTGGATTCTGTTGGCTCAATACCTTGAAGTAGAATTCCTAGGCTCTTTTACCTTTTTTGGCATTTTGAAAAACTTTCATTCCACTGTTTTGTAGTTCTGTTTTTTGTCATCTGAAAGAAAATATGTTCTCATTGTCTCTTCTCTGTTTATGTCCTTTGACAAATCAGATTTGTGATACTCATAGCTTTCCTTAGAAAGCCAAAATCCATGGGAAGAGTTTAGTACCCTGAGGAGAATGGGGCCAGCCACACTAAAAAACTCAAATCAAAAGCCCTGATCGATGTTAATCCTGTTAGTTTTCATTTAATTTATCACCTGATGTCAGTTTTTGAAAACACTGCCCTGAGGACAATGACTCAGTGAAGTCATCCCCAGTGAGAAATGCTTACTCCCTTTCCCCAGGACAAAATGTAAATGATTTCAATGGCTGGGAAGGCTGACATGCTGGAAATCAGGATGGTAAGGTGCAGGGAGTGCAGCCTGGGCAGGAGATGATTGGAGCTAGGAAACTGAAACCTCAAAAAAAAAAAAAGATGTAAATGCTGCTTCCTAGATTTTATAGCTCCCAGATGCCTCCTCTAATTGCATCGCTAACCCTGAGTTTATTAAGTTATTTTCCAGAGTTGAACTCATTTGTATACATGTCAGAATGTAAACTGAATTTAAAAAGTGAGGTCCTTGGATTAGAATTCAGGAATGATAAACAAACTCATTTAGTATGTAAGATTTGCATGTCATTTGCATGTGCTCAAATGCAATTACATGTGCTCTGTAAACATGTATTTCACATTTATTTGTCATAATAGAACAGTATGGAAAAATTAATTGCCACAGGTTTTTAAAAAAATATTTAAAGAAAAATGATGAGTCTTAAAATAGACTTTGCTGGCAGATGATTCAGTGTGCAGAAACTGGCAAGAAGAGATAAGGATCCGTAGAAAACCATAAATTCCCACTGCAACATCTGTAGTAGTTCAAATTGCATGGTTTATGGGGGCCCCTTTCGCCTTCTCTGTGGGTATTACCATAGCGTTCTGCAGATTTATTGCAGGCTCAGTGCAGGGACAGTTTTACTAGCATAGCTTTAAAAATGGGGGGAGGGGGAAGCTATTGCCTCTGAAAGTTCGGGGATTCGATTGAAATGAAATAGCTTCGCTAGCTTTAGAAACTTCTAGACGAGCTAGGCACCCATACATTTCTGCGCTATCTATATCCCACCCTCTCTCACTTTTTGTGTTTTGTTAAGAAGTAGTTTGAGTAACCAAGGTGTTACCTTTCTGTTAAAAGCAGACCTTAAGAAATGGCTGACATGCTAGTGTCACCACAGAAAAGCCTTTCATTTTATGGGTTTTTTTTTTTTAGATTAGTATATAGTTCTACTAAATTTTAACACAAGTATATTTGTGTAACCACCATCATACTCACGATACAGAACACTTGCCCACACACACCCCTTACATGGACCTTTCTCCTTTATTCTAGCAATGTTATTCTCCTCACTATTACTGTCATTTTGTCTGTTCAAGAATGCATTAAAATCAGGATCATATGATTTGGAACCTTATGTGAAGGGTTTCTTGATCTAGTTTAATGCTTTTGACATCCGTCTAAGCTGCATGTATCAATAGTTCCTTCCTTTTCATTGCTGAGCAC
Source organism: Lophiomys imhausi (assembly GCA_907164525.1). Classification (NCBI taxonomy): domain Eukaryota; kingdom Metazoa; phylum Chordata; class Mammalia; order Rodentia; family Muridae; genus Lophiomys; species Lophiomys imhausi. The sequence continues at coordinate 10,566,944 of CAJQZJ010005020.1, forward strand.
TCTTCAGCCACACAGGTTAGTAAAATGTGTTTATCCATTCACTACTGAAGGTCTTTAAGTTATAGCTAAGTTAGGTAATTATGAATAAAAGCTACTGTGAGCTTTTTTGTCCTTGTTTCTGTATGAACACAGTTTCATTTTACTAAGGAAAGCAGACAGACGCTCTCTGCCTACTGGATCGTCTTTGGATTGTCTAACTTTATTTACCCTAGGACAGAATTGTACTATTTTGCATTGCACCCAGAAATATATAGGGACTCTGGTTGCCCTGCATTCTTGCTGGCATTTAATATTTTCACTTTTTTTAAAGTTTTAGCAAGTCTGATGTGTCTACAGTGATGATACCTTACTGTGATTTCAGTTCACATTGTCCTCGTTTCTAATGACATTGAACAAGGGGAACCTTTTGACATGTAGATCTTCATTCATGTATCTTTTAAGCTCTTACACTTTGCTGGGCATCTTATGTGCATGTTAACTCATTTAAACCTTATAATCCTGTGAATATGCTATTGATAACACATTTGAAAAGTTGAGTAGTCAGGGTGGGAGAACTTAGCAGCTTCATTTTTCTTCACTACACTGTGTCAGAATGTGTATGCTCTGTCGGTTCTTCTGTTAAGAACTAAGCACACCGGTGTCTCTGCTCTTGGCAGCCATGTAGCTTAGAAATAAAGATGCTCACATAGAAATAAAGACTTATTCTATCTCAGGAGAGCATAGAATAAAGAAAGGAACAAGCCAGGGGAATAGACGTTAACTGGTCATGGTCCCCGATTATCCCAATGAAAATATGAAAACTAAGAAACCACAAGTAACATTAATCTGTAGAAGAGCCTGGACCAAACTAGACATCAGATTCATTTCTTCCTCTGTGACTCTGAGAAGCTGGAAAATGAACTCACTATCTATTTTTCTCCTTTGGATCAATGGAAAGCTACTATCATATGCCTTCAACATGAACAAAGTCTATCTCTTCTTCTTGACCCATCCAGAGCTGGGAGGGAAGCAACTGCCAAGTGCAAAATGAAGCCAGTTGCAGAATTCTTAATCCAATACAATTGAGTATTTATTTATTTATTTATTTGTTTGTTTGTTTGTTTGTTTGTTTATTTATTTATTTATTTGCTGGCTTGCTTGTTTGTTTGATGGGCATAGGTAAGAAAAGCATGTCGGGTCCCCTAGAACTTGAGTTACAGATGGTTGTGAGCTGCCTCCTGGGTGCTAGGAATATAATACAGATCCTCTGGATAGCATCCAGTGCTTTCAGCCACTGAGCCATCTCTCCAGCCTCCTAATAAGATCTTCATTTATATATGGAAGGCTATGGAATATATCCCATATATTCCATTTATCTACAGAATAGCCTTCCATATATAAATGAATTGCCCAGTATATAGGAATATATCCATCTCAACTGACTACACTCCATCACCACTCAGTGGGCACTCACTTTAAGCACACATGCACAGTGCACTGAGAAAAAAACCGTGTATGTGAAATCAGATATTTTTGTTTGGTTGGTTGGTTTTCATTTTTTAAGTCTGTATTTAAATGGCAACATTTCTCTCTTCCTTTTCCTCCCTTCAAACTCTCCCATTTATCTCCTCTCACTCTCCTTCAAATTCATGGCCTCTTTTTCATCAATTATTATTGCATGCATATATGTATTTGTATATACATATATTCTCAAATATAACCTGTGAAGTTCATATAATGTTACTTTTATATATGGTTTTAGCACCAACTTTGGCCTGGATAACCTGTGGGTGTGCTCTTCCCCAGGAAGGGCCATCTCTCCTATTCCCATTTTCACTCAATGCCTGTAGTTCTTTGTGTAAGGTTGAAGCCTATGTGCCTTTCTCCATGCAGTTTTTTGGCATATTTGTTGGTGCCATCCTTGTTCAGATTACATTTGAGTGGTCATGTTGGTGAGACTTTATGGGTATAGCTTTTGATATTACTAGGAGATACAACCTCACAGCAAAGTCACTGACCCCATCTATGGATGTTACAATCTTTTCTCCCCACGAGTCTGCAATGTTCCTTGAGCCTTTGGGCATGGGAGTTTTTAGCTGACGTATCCATTGGGATCAGGCTCCACAACTGCAAATTTGATTGATTGTGGTTTTCTCTAGTAATCTCCATCTGTTGCAAAGAGAAGCTTCCTTGATGAGGAAGTGAAGGCTACACTTATCTGTAAGTATAAGTGTAGTTGTTTGCAGATTGTTTTTGAGGATTAAGCTGGTTTAGCAAATTAGTGGTTGTAGATTCTCCTTCTTCAATAACCATGATTTTAGTAGCACTGATTACTTAGATAGGTTTCCAGTTCCAGGCATGGTATCCCTCCTGTCAAGTGAGTCTTTAGTCCAGGAAGGGAACTGTTATCACCCATGTATGTGCAACACTACCATACCTGTAGGGTTATCATGCCATCCTTGTCATATTATCATGCCATCCTGGTCATTGATGTGATTCATAGACATCATAGCTATTGCAGGAAACTTGTATGGCATCTTCTGGTACCATGAAAGCTAGTCCTTGGGAGGAAGGCATTCAGTTTATTTTTCATTTTAAGTAATGAGAAGCCAATAAAAGGTTTTAATCAGGAAAGTGACTTTAGTTTTAAAAGATTACTCTGTCTGGTGAGGTATCTGATCAAATAGGAGGCCACAAGAAGTCTATGCAAAAGAGGTTTGATAGCTTAGAAGAGAAATGAAACACTAGAGATGAAAAGAAAAGGAAGAACATTTCTCTGGACTCGGCTGATGAAATCCAGTATCTTCAGCAATAAGGACTTACCTTCTACCTCTGGGAGTAGCCAAGGACAACAGCAATAGGCTGTATGATTTGGAAATCTCTTAGCCCTGGCCAACAACGTGAAAAAGGAAGTCTCATATCTGGTATTGTTTTTTGGGGGGTTTTTTGTTGTTGTTGTTGTTGTTGTTGTTTGTTTTCATTTTGTATTTAGTTTTTGGTTTTTGGTTTTTTTTCTTTGAGTTGTATTTGGCTCTTGGGTGGAACATTGTCAGTACAGATGAGAAAAGTTCATTAAAACAGTAATTGTATATTTATATACTGGGTTAGATGTTTTACAGGGTTGTTTTATAATAAATAGTTAATAATATGATTCCTTTTGGCTTTTCAACCATCTATACTGCTATTTAACCAGCCTACCTCCTTTTCCTACATTTAGTTCCTTCACCCTTCCCTAAGGAGCCCCTCTTTCTCCTTTTTCCCTATCATATCAATTGTATCCTGCTCTTTTCTTTTACCCTTCTCCCATCTTCTTCTGTTTTAACCTCTTCCCCAGATTCAGAAGTTTTAGATTTAAGTTTGTTTTAGTCATTTCCTGTATCTGTCTCCCTAAGCCTCAACCTGTCCAGTCCATATGCAAAGTTAAAGAGGTTGTATACTTCAGCCAACATTCGACTCCATCACTAATTCCTAGTCTATTCTTTGACTCTCTCTCTTTCTCTCTCTCTCCATCTATCATCTATCTATCTATCTATCTATCTATCTATCTATCTATCTATCTATGTATCTATTTACCCAACTTTATGTCCTCTTTTTTTTCTTATTTTTACTAATCATGTCCAATAATACTGCTCAGATATTCTTGGATATGCAGTCTTCCACTGGAGGGAGCATGGCCAACTTACCAAGGGCCACAGTCTTAAAGAAAACCAACTCTCCCTCTCCCACCAGCTATCAGTTGCCCCATAACTCCTGGGCTAGGGGTGATATGACTATCCTTCCCTGTCTTTATGCCTCTTCTGTTGTGTTTCTCTTCTAAGCTATCAAACCCCTCTTGCCTGTAGCAGCTTCCAACTTGGACTTCACCCTGTGGTATATTATGCAGCCACCAGCCAAGGTAATCTTTTCTATCTAAAATCAAATGGTGTTACCTTCCTGATTAAAACTTTTTAATGGTTTCCCATCACTTCAAATAAAAGCCAGTTTCCTAACCATGATTTGCAGAGAGAGCCTTTTTATATTGGCTCTCTGCTTTCTCCCTCCTCTCATAACTCTCCCACCTCACTTATGATGCTCCAAACATACTGGTCTCTGTTTCTTCTCAGATAAGTCTAGCCCTTTCCCACAAGTGGCATCTATAGTTACTGGGTCATTGTTTCTTTATCTGCAGTGTCACTTCATTAATAAAATTTCTCTGACTATTCCATTTAAAATTGTCTTCTCTGTTCACTTGTTAGCAGACAGTCCTATTAATTACTCTTTGTAGAATTTATTACAAATAATTATTAGATTATATTCTATCATAGATTATATTACTAATATTGTATATTAATCATATTATCTTATTATATATTTTATTATCTTTTTACCCCAATGAAAACAGAGACTTCGTCTTTTACATTTATACTGGTGGTACAACATGGCACATAATACGAGTTCTATAAGTATTTGTCGATTAAATGAACACATACATCTATTTAATCTCTGGCATTTCTTTTTTTTTTTTTTCCTCTACTAAGCTCACTCTGCTCAGCTCTGTGAACTGGCATACCTCATACGGTTGTTGTGTCAAATGAGACACAGCATGTTAAGACATTAAATGAATTTAAGGAATTATTATGAGTATCATCATCATTACCATCATCCAAGGCACTTTCCTCTCTGACACTGATTTCATTTTTGGTCTCTGGGTCTCTGGGGGGAACTTGCAGTGAGAGATTCTTTTTCTTTCCTTTTGTGCAACAGACACCTGGTGGTTCTGGTTCATACCCCTGATTCAAGATGTCACAACTGTTTGTCATCATGTTGCTGGCATAAGTATCATTCGTGATCCCTTCTAGAAAGTATATTTTTAGTAAAGACAATCTTAGGCATTTTAAAGAACAAGGAGAAAAAGATTAAGATGACAACATTTTTGAACCACAGGATATCAGTTGCCTAATCTTCACTTTTACAGAGCCCTGCTTTTTTTTTTTTTTTTCCTTTTTGAGATGCCCTGGAGGCTTCCATGATAGATGAGTGGGGATTCTGAGACCCAGAATGGTATTAGGATCAAGTTATAGATAAATAATAGGTGTATAATATATCTGGCTTACCTATCTCCCACCCTGTTCTTTCTGGTACTGCAGACTCTTCTCTCTCTGCTCTCAACACTGCTATCTCTCACCTTACCTACTGGGAAAATCCTCTACCAGTCTCCCTAGATCCAATTAGCACAAACCATTGCTGTACCCCACTTACCCCATCATCACCACCTTAAAATGTTCTTTGCTGGCTTTCCAAAATGTTACAGTAATTGTTTCAGCCTTGTCCCATCCTGCCTCTGACTCAGTATTTCTTTTCTACTAGCTTCTTCCAGTTCCTGGAATTAACACAGTTCATCTAATCACAGATTTTTGGACCTATTATTCCCACTGCCTAGATTAGTGTTGGCTCCCAGATTTCTTTTGGGGGGGGGGAACTTAAGAGTCCCATCACAGACAGAAAGTTGTAGGATCTTAGAACTGTATCTTTACTTAGATTGTATTGTATTTTAGTTTCTTTGTTTAGAATTTATGCAGGCTCATTAAAGTTATGGACCCTTAAGCTACCACTTTGTGTTTCCATCTTCTGTGAGTGTCTTCCTGCCGTGTTCTCCTACCGACTTATCATTCATATCTTTGCTCAGCATCACTTCCTCACAGATATGTTCCTGAACCTATACTCTGAGGCACCCATTTCCTTTTGTTAATTGAGCTAGCAGAACACTGTTCTTCTTTCCTGGTCCTTACCTCAGAGTGTAAGTATGCTCATGTTCTTGTGATTATTTGATGAACACCTTCCTCGCCCACCAGGTAGTATGTTCTAGGAGAGCCCATTTCTGCTTTTGTTCACCACTAGATTCCTGCATCCGACATCATCTTGGGCACTTAACAGGCACTAAAACTATTGACTGAGTAGATAAACCTAAGGATCGAGCCTCTGCCAGGGAATTCTAAGAGGCCCACAGGTGAAGCAAATTGACTCCCAAGCTTTACAAAGAAAGGCCAAGGCTGTAAATCCTCTTAATAACATAGAATAGTGCTTATAGGCCTCTATTTCTGAGAAACTTTTTCAGTTTTGGAACATTTAAGTATTTAACACAGTAATGATTTGCCATTCACATAGGAATCCTGGGACCCATGATAAGCAGCTATTTTTTAACTGGTTCTAAAACAGTGAGGCCTTCTGAAAACAGGTCATAAAGTTGGTGGATGAGACCAGCCACCGGTAACATTCCAATTCTGAAGAAATACTGTTCAGTTCTAATGCTGAACATGTATCAAGTCTAGCAAAATGAAAAATTCTGGGCTTTGCAAAGGTATTGTTCAAGGATGACAACATTTAGCAGAATTTTATTTGTAATTCAAGCTCAATGTTGGAAACAAGAAGTTCCTAAGTATATCTTGATCTGCCCAGGCTATGAAATGTGACTGAACAGTTTAAAACTCAAAAAATAGTTTCTCATATTCTAGAGAGCAGGCAGTCCAAGGCCAAAGTGTCTCCAGATTCATTTCTTGGTGAAGTTCTTCTTCCTGTCTTACTGGCTTGCACATGGCAACCTTCTTGCTCTGTCTTCCCAGGAGGATAAAAGATTTCTGGTCTCTCACCTCTTTGATAAAGACATAAATTCTATCATCCCTCAAGGACTCTACCTGCAATATGGTTATATTAAATATTAGGGCTCCAACATATGGAATGTTTTAGGGATTTGAACCGCTTCAGTCTATAACATTTCATCCTAGCCCCCCAAAGTCTATCTATCCTTCTCTTGTGTAAAAATGCATTGACTTCAGTTTAATAGCCCTAAATATCTTAACTCAATCCAGCATCTCTAATGTCTAGAATCCAATTTCAACAATATACCTAAATAAGATATGGTTGAGGCTCAAGATACAATTTATCCTGAGGCAAATTCCTCTCTTGCTATGACTGTATAAAACCAAACAAGTCCGGTTTCCCAAATGCAACGCTAAGGCAGGCACATCCCTTCTACAAGCTGATATACTAAGTTAGCCCTCTTGATCTTTTTCTCAATAGTTGCAACAATTGGAAGTCTATTGAGGGCCAGGTTCTGGTCTAGACACAGGGGAGATAAGCGTCCCAAGCCCAGAAATCCAGGTTGCTCACACACTATTTGGAGAAGGGAGAAGCTTGCTAACAGCACTATCAGGGAGAAGGGTGTGGTACAATGAGAGCAGAACAAACATGGTGAGGTGGTGAAACTGTGTTTTTCTCTACAAAACAGACACACTGTATAAAGTCCACAGTGCAGAACTTTCAGCTTGCTAGAGTACCAGTGAGTCTGTGAGTACCCACTAAAGCAGTGTCATGCCTTCATGTGTGTGCCATAGGTTGGTGTCCCTTCAACCCATGGCACACACTCTTGCCTTTCCCTAATCACCTGCCATACCCAAAGTTCTGAGATGCAAGGATACTGGTAACAGACATTAGAATTCCTGATCCTGATAACACCCTCTACTTTGCACATGAAGTTAATGCCCTCATCTCTTTGACACATTTTTCTTCATTTCTAAGAGGCAGATAATAACTGCCCTCAGGGTTGTCCTGGGGATCAGCTGAGATAATAATTTGGTATTCCCCTCACACAGTCCCTACTTGAGTTGATCTTTAGCAAAGATGAATCCTTCTCACATCCCTCCACTTGTCCTCATTCTGCATCCTTGAATTGTCATATCTGATTATTGTCAAAACAAGGATTTCCTTGCAGAGGCTGGGTATTTCTCAGTCAGCAAAAATAAATTGCCTTTTACAACATGGGTTTAGTCATTCAATGAGCCCTTACTTGTGTGCCTGTTATGAGAGAGAAGATGTAAGGATGGGTATGAAAACAACTGAAATCCTTCCCAAACTCATACCAAAGTCTTCTCAATCCTTAAATACCTTTCGAAGTAAACTCATTTATCCTCTATCAAGTGCCATCATGTGTGAGGCAATGAGTTGGGGGCTATGATTCAGAAGTAGGGTAGTTGTACTCTCATTGCTTCAAGAAGTTTAAAAGTCAGGTACTGAGAGAATGAAATACTAAAACACACCCCAACACACATAAGGGAAAGAAGTCTTCAGAGAGGAAGTAATGGTTGAACTTGGATTTGGCAGATGAATGGGATTAGCTTACATCTGTGCAGCACTTGGGATTTTGCATAATATTTTGGTTATAAGAAGCTCACTCAGATACAGTTCAACCCTGTCTTGGGCCCTAGTGAGAGGAAGGAACTCTTGGAACTGAAAGGATGGAGGAAAGAGGATCTATCGCTGTCCCAGCCTAAGTAATCCACTTAAGTTAACAAAGGAAAATAGCTCATAAACTAAATCAGTGCTCTGAACACCAATCTTCCTAGATGCTTATGCAGTTTATTTTCGAATGTTATAAAGAACCCTACACCAGCTGCTTCTTTCCAGAGTTACTTGTCCTGAACTCTGAATCAAAATATTGGTCACTTTCACTATCCTTTCCCTCACCCAGTCATGACTGATTTTATTTGAGAAGTGTTATTGCTGAAGCTAGCATGATATGCGTGTTTGGGTTTTGTACGTCTTCCAAATAAAATTGCCACTTATATGAGGGCCCCTGCTTATTGTATTGTTGGATGGTAGCACCTTTCAAATGGAAAATATTTGGTATATAGCCGGCTCTCAGAAATATTTGTGGGTTGGGTAAATGAATGAATGAATGAATAGATGGATGGATAAATAAATAAGAAAATAATGTCCATTCATTTTCTTAGGGAAATTTTCCAAAACAAAATTTCCAGGTGCCCACAGTTATTCATTGATTAGCTCAGCAGCTGGCATACGGAAGATATTTTATTGATATCTGCCAAACTACTGAAATTAAATATTTTCCTCTGAATTTCATCACTAATTCAGTTTTAAAATCTGCCTATATTTAATTGATTGAGTGATCTTTTAATTCTTTCAACTACTCATCAAACATTAACTGCATTTTGGATGCAAAATGAAAGGAAGTCCTAACCTCAAGGAGCTCTCTGTCCTTAATGAAGAAAACATCAATTCACTAAAAGCTGGGAACTGGGATGGAGGGTCCTTTTCTCTCACACGTCGCTTGACTCCCTAGTTCTTCCCTGGCCTCTGACATTCATTACCTATGTAACCTCAAGTAATTTTTCTTGGCCCCCAGAACTTGTGTTTCCTTAGCGATAAAATGAAGAGAACCACAACACTCATTGGAAAGACTGATGAGAAGAGCATGTTAATGTACACAGAAGCATTTGGGGTACTACATGGCACACAGCAAGAGCTATCAGTATTATTAGCTCCAGATTATACAGAATAACTGTGGCTCAGAAAATGCCTAGCAACAATGAAGTCTGAGGCTGTCTCCCAGCCGCACACCGAGGCACACCATTGCGATTATGTCCTCATCGCTCCAAGTTCTCCCTCTGTGGGTACTATCTCACCCTTCACTTCAGAATGTGGACACCAAGCTAGCATTGCTCTCTGTGCTCCTGGTACCATCAAATCCTGTCTTCCCTGACTCTTTTTTCCTTTGCTGACAACCTCCCAACTACAAACCCACATGTTAATAGTTTTAGGGGGAAAAAATGTCTTTTGATAATTAAGCCGGTGGAATTTAGAAATCAACGGAACAGTACATTTTCCCAGCAGAGCCAAGAAATTAATTAGGAACAATTTGCTGTCAGAAACAATTTCCATAATTTTAAGTTTAAAAAAAGCAGAAATCATTTTTGTGCGTGTTTATTTTTTTTTTCTTCTGCTTTTCATTCTAAAGTGATTTAACTCCTGGAAAGACAAACCCTTCCAAATACCTTATTTTCTGTTCCTCAGACTTTCCTCTAAGGGATGTTCTAACCTCTCTCTGACTGGTTACATTTAAGATGGGGATAAATTAGATGGAACAGGGTTGTTTTGATCCCCCTTCCTTACCCTGGGGCAGAACTTATGATTTCACATCCTCATCCCAAGAGTATGGAAAAATGTGTGATGCACTTATAAAATTAATCTGAGAGGGAGAAATAGAGATCATGGCACACTGGCTAAGGGTCTGGCCTGGCCAACGATGAACAATCCTTCTCTACACAAAGTATGAAAGCCAGACAGGGAGATAGCTAAGGGCTTTTCTTTGCCAAACCTGATGATATGACTTTGATCCAAGGTAAACTCACACGGTGGGAGAGAAGCGACCATTGCAGTTTGTCTCTGACCTTCACGTACATGTACACTATGGCCAACATGCATGCACCTTCCTATAAGCACACAGGTAAACACACGCACACACACACACACACACACACACACACACACATTAAATGTTTTTTAAAAATTTAAAAATATTTGAAATTAATCTAAATTTAAAAAATAAAAAAGCTGGCTGATGGTGGAGCGCACGTTTAACCCCAGCACCCAGGGGGCCGAGTCAGGCAGATCTCTGTGAGTTCAAGGCCAGCCTGGTCTACAGAGGGAGTTTCCAGGATAGCCAGGGCTACACAGAGAAACTCTGTCTCACAAAAATCAAAAGCAACAACAGCAAAAAAAAAAAAAAAACTTAAAGAAATGTATTAAAGTATTGAGTTTATCAGCATAGACTCAAATTCTAGAGTCATGCTGATGGATCAGCCTTGCACTTTCAGTTACTATCCATGTGATCTTGGGTGAGTTTTTAAATTTCTCTATGATTTAATTTCCTCCTAAATAGTTATGATGCGTCACTGGCCTCCTATGCAAACACTGAGACTTGATGTCTCCCTAGCAATTGCCAACACTGAGGAACCCTTCCCTCCAGTAACTTTCCCTACCACCCATCCCTGCCATTTTTGTAAAAGTTTCACAGCAAAGAACAATGTTTGTGAAATGTCACACACATGGAGAGGCATTATTAGCAACATTGAAAATTCTAAGGTTTATCTCTTTTTTTTTTTCATTGTGTTAGAGAAGACTCAAGGTTACCTCAGTGGCATTGTCATTCTTGTTTTCTTATAATTCAAATGAGAAGAAAAGAAGGGAGAATTATAATTAGAGTTAGACGGTGGATAATAACTGGCAGCCTAGAAATACTTAAGGTCTAACCTGTTGTGAGCAACCATCAATAGTGCATAGTAAATGCTTTTGGTTAATTATGAATTATTATTATGCATCATTTCCTTGATTTTGTGTTTCATCTAAATATTTAAATATAGATGTATCAATCAGTGTACAACTAAGAAAAAAACTCAACATTCTTTAAACAGAGAGGGCTTACTGTGGGGAATTGATACCACTTGAAAAGACAAACAGTAAATATTGAAGAAATTCAGAGGTCAGCAACAGCAGGAAGATAACACTCCTATCACAGGCTGAAGGAGCAGTGAGAAAGCATGTGGCTCTTATAAAGAGCGAGGGCCACTTTATAAGAGGTTGAACCATGACAGCCTGTCTGGCAAACCCTGGAGCCATGGAGGAAACTCAGGCACTACCAAAGAGAAGAACTCCATGGCAATTAGAGGAACAGTGGCTTTTTCTCTGCTACTCTCTGATGTAACATGAGATAACCATCTTGACTTTGAATACTGTCTTTAATATTTATTAACAGTGTCATAGCCACTCTGGCCTCCAGCCTCCTTATACCTTTATGACCCCAACTGTAAAGGGAGGTAGCTACAATGTAAAGGTTGTCTCATCTCTTAAACCAATAATTCTCCACCTTCCTAATGCTATGACCCTTTAATACAGTTCCTCATGTTGTTATGACCCCCAACCATAACATTATTTTGTTGGTACTTTATAACTGTCATTTTGTTTCTGTTATGAATAGTAACATAAATAATTTTTGGAAATAAAAGTTTTGCCAAAAGGGTCACAACCCATGGGTTGAGAGCCACTTGGTCTAAGGAACTTCTCAATCAGAAACACAAGAGCTACATGTTCGTATAAAGTGCTACTCAAGAAAGTACACATAGAAGTTGGTAACTATATAGGGAAGTTGATAAGAACCAAGATACAGTGTATGACCATCAAAGGATGGAAAGATACAGCACAGCCAGAGCAACAGACAATATGAAGCAGAATGGAGCCTGTGCAGTGAAGGAATCTGCCATAAGAGAAATCATTTGTCATGTTGAGAGTAGGCAGTGGAGAAGGAAGAACTCCAAAATCCCAAATGAAGGCTCAGTGAGTTCTAGAACTTTTCTGTACACCAACAAAAGATGCTGGGTGTGTTGCAAGGACCCTATCCTGGAAAGCTGGGGCTTGTCAGAGTCAGTATCCACAAATGATTTTCACGCCTTTAATGAACAATAAAAATTAATTTCCTTATCCATTGGTCACTTGCCTTAAAGTATCTTTACTAAGTACTTTAGTTCTATATAGACTCATGCTGGGGGCAAAGAAATCAAAGACATCAGGATGGGGAAAGACAGAAGGAGTCACCAAGTACAATAACACATCCTGCAATCTCAGATCTTGGGAGGCTGAGGCAGTAGAGGCAGAGTTCCAGATAACCCTGGGATATGGAAAGACCTTTTCCAAAAATATCTCCCAACAAACAATAAAAAAGCTATAGTAATAACCAACTAAAATTAAAATACAACTGATTTCCTACCAAATAAGATTATGTGACAGTAATAGCCTATATAAACACTAAAAGAAAAGTGATTAATTTTGCCTTAAGAAGCCATGGCAAGTTTCAAAGAAAATGCAGCAATGACCAAGGACTTAAAGAACACCACAAACTTGATAGAGAAGGAGGAATGAGCATGCAGACAGTGAGGGCAGCATGGAGGTGAAAGCATATCCAGGAACTGGTGAACAGCACCTGTCTAGACACTGGGGCAGAAGGATAAGAGGAACGTGAGTGTGCAGTAGAAGATGAAGCTGGGGAGGGTGAAGATGCCAGTTCCTCAACGACCTCCCAGTAATCAAAAAGCCTGAGCATCTACATGTACCCTTTCAGGATTCAGGTTGGGCTCAGACAGCCAATTTTCTGACAGCAAGTCATGGACACACAATGAGGTTTGAGTTGTAAATTATTCTTGTCCTGTCTGGGCCTTTATGAAGCCCGCTCTCTGGGGGAGATTTAGAGCTCTAAGCTTCTGCTAGCATCTTGCATGAAATCTTTATTCTTTTACTAGGCCATGGAGGCTATTTCTAGAGATTTCTTATCCAGTTCATCTGATTCCAGACTCTGGAGCTGATGTCTCCTACCATAAGTCTAATCATGTTTGAGCTTGGTATACAAGGGATTGAGATGGTGTCCTCGACTTGGGGCCTAGATGCATGTTTTTCTAATATGTGGCAATGTTTCCGCCCAAATACTACCTTAACTGCTTACAGTATGCAGCTGTAACTGCTCTACTATCAGCAATTCCTTCATATCCTTTATCATGCTGCAGTTTCCTTTCAACTCTGAGATCAACGGTCATCAGGCATTTCTGGGTTTTCAGAATGCTTGTAATAGTGGCCAAAACTGGTCTGGAATGCTGTTCTTCTGCAGCAAGCTAAGTATCTGGTTATACAGAGAAGAGATATCTAAGGAATGATAGCTGAGACTCTCATTTCATGGGATATTAAAGAAGAAGTTGTTCTTTGGGGATTAGATACAGTAAGGAATCTGTCACTAAAGAAGAATCTGTCATGTTGAATGTGGACAGAGGAGAAGGAAGAACTCAGAATCCAGAATGAAGCCTCTGCCCTGTAAGTCTTCCAGCACAGATATCTCCACTTTTCATTCCCTTCAGTGACACTCCACTACTCAGAAGAGACTGTCCCATGTCCTCCTCAGGACATTCAGGGTCTGGAACTAATTCTTGCACTCAGATGCATTCAGCTTTGCACTGAGTCCTGTAGAAATGGTGTGCTTCATCATGTGTGTCATTTCCTGCACTGAAAACCTTCTTTCCCTTGCTTTCTGATCATCCTGAATAAAGCGCCTACTCTGTGCCAAGCACTTCTTTCAAGAATATAGACCATCATAAAATAGCCCTCCATTCACAAGGAAGGAGACAAGCATCAAACAAGTGTAAGGATAAATCAAATCAGGGTAAAGAGAAAACAGTGCATTAAGCTATTATGTCTCAAGCTCCTAGGCAATCTGGAATACTGTGGAAGCTTCTAGGAGGCAGCATGGTTAAAAGGACACCAGAAGGAGAGTTAAACTATCCTTCAAGCTAGTTCAGGATTCGAATCTTCTATAAAGCTGATTCAAGGGAAGTTGCAGGCCCAGTGAGAAGGCGGGTTGAGCTAAAATGAGAACCCTTCTTTTCCTCCTGGCCTCCGCAGTAATTCCCAAAATAGGAAGCGAATGGAATTGTTTGTGTTCAAAGATGAAACTATTCTTGTTTCCCTCCTCCTTCCATGCTCTTTCTGCCAACATGCTTCTCACCACATTTCAGTGTTCATGTTCAAAGTCATGATGGGCCTAACTTGCATCACCCAGGGGTAGGGGACAAACATGTGCAGGCTCGTTGATGTACAACTTCTCATGAATCCTTACAGCAACATGCTGGAGTCAGAATAACAGCTCTGATCCTATCAGTGGAGAAACTGAGGCTCTGTGAGGTTAAATGAATGTTGCCAGGTTTTCCGGTTTTACCGAGGTGTTAGGTACCAGAGCTGTGATCCCAAGCCATCAACACATTCATCCTTAAGCTGCCCTCAACACAAACAACATCATGTTAGGATTTCTGCAGCACAGAGGACATTGCCCTCCTTCCCTCCAGAAGCTCCTCATCTGTAAAAGCCAACAACTGGTCCTTCCTCACCATAATGCCTCCTGGGGATTACCTTTCACCCCAAGATGGCAAGCTTAGAGCCTTTTTCCTTCAGTCATCCTCCTCTCACTGGGGTCCCACTTCACTCTCTGTGAATCAAGTCCGCATATGTGTCTCCCGCAGCCAGTCTCCCCTCCAGCTCTCTGTATATAAAGGCCAGTAGCTCCATACATCTCACTGAGCCCTATATAATGGCTCCCTGGCTGCCCAGCTGTCTTACATTTTAACACTCACCCAACCATCATGTCGTCTTCCACTCCTCATTTCAATGCTTGCCATACTCTGGACCTCACCACTCTATTCTCTTATTTCTGCTCCTCCTAACTCTCTATTTCTGTGACTTGAACAGTCTGCAATTAACTGACACCTATATATGGAAGATTCCCTCCTGAAGGCAGTCTGCTCTGACCACATGGACCATGGCAAACACACTTCTCCCATGCTTCTTTAGTTCTAGTTCTCTGAAGCTCTTATTCCCAGCTCGTAGCGCATTGAGTTGTGACTGTCATCATTGTTATATCTGACTACCTCAGCTTGAGATCTTTGAAGCAAACAGATTTGACTTTCATTCACTTTATCCTCAGGTATAAAACCCTCATCTAACCCTTAATACCTTAATACCTCTGACTTGTGAGATCAAAGGGACAGAAAGGAAGGACAAAAGGAGAGGAGAAAGGGGAAACAGAAAATAGAGGAAAGGAGCAAAAGATGCAAGAGATCGATTGGGGTTCAATGAAATATGATTCTTAGGGGGCCTCTAATTTCTCTGTCTGTCTGTCTCTGTCTCTGTCTGTCTCTCTCTCTCTCACACACACACACACACACACACACACAGCCATTCTATTCTTCTATTCCACCATTCTCTTACTCTTATATATTCCTAGCAATGACAATGATATTCCTCTCTAAAGATGCTAGCAATGGTGTTTTGATTCAGACATGAAATAAACAGACCTGAAATTCAAATTAGGAATCAGTTATCCACTAATTCAATTACTTCATGCTTTATCCGTTCTTCAGTGCCTGTTCCATATTTTGTGTTAAGCACTGAAAACATAAGAATCAAATTTGATAGTTGACCTAGAGAAAGTCCAAAAGGATCTCAGGAAGTGGATAACAATAAGTAGTTATGGCCAGATGGAAAGTGTGCCCTGGGCTGTTGAAGTACCAAGTTTGGAGCATCAAGCTCTTCCTACAGCAGCAGTCACTGGAGCTGGTGTGGAATGGGAACATAGGAAACAGAAAGGAGGAAGATGTGCAATGTCCTACAGGGCAGCTAGACAAGGAATGACTATCGCCATGTAATTATCAACTTCCTGAGATCCTTTTGGACTTTCTGTAGGTCAGCTATCAGATTTGATTCCTATGTTGTCAGTGCTGGACACAAAATATGGAACAGCAGCCTCAGAGAAAGGAGGAGAGGATCAAGGCAGCTAGTAAATGAGGACCTGTACCTTCAAATCACCATAGTCCTCTGATTGCTACAACTCTGTCTTGCCCTGGTGCTGGAGTCCAGCCAACTTTGAAATGAACATTGGTCTCCATGTAGGGCTGGCTTACTTAGCAGGGAGCTGGTTAATTATTTGGCACTATGTTCTGGACTACTGAGCAGTGTTAGACACAACAGAGGAAACCAACAATGACAGATGGCAATGGGAAAGCAAATTGACTGTTAGGGTTTATCTCCTGACTGCACCTCCTAAAAAGAAACTAAGTGGACAACAGGCTTTGCTGCATTAATGGATAACTATGTGACAGCTACTCAGAAACCAAGTTTTTACCCCTTTTGGAAGAATTTTTTTTCTTTCAAATGGTGTTGGTACAGTTTATTACAATGTGGCGGGGGTGAAAAGGCCTAAGCTGGGGCCACCAAACCTAGGCTTTCATCATAGCTCTGCCACATAAGTTGTAAGAACAATGAAAAGTTTAAGTTTACTCTCCAGATAAAGGAATCAACTGTGTGTGTGTGTGTGTGGTGTGTATGTGTATATTTGTGTCTGCATGTGCTGTGGTGTTTGTGTTTATGTGTGTGC
The DNA here is from genome assembly GCA_907164525.1 of Lophiomys imhausi. Classification (NCBI taxonomy): domain Eukaryota; kingdom Metazoa; phylum Chordata; class Mammalia; order Rodentia; family Muridae; genus Lophiomys; species Lophiomys imhausi. The sequence continues at coordinate 10,583,718 of CAJQZJ010005020.1, forward strand.
TGTATAAGAGAGAGAGGTGGGTAGAGGGAGGTAGAGGGAGAGGAGAGAAAAAGAAAAAGAGAGAGGAAGGACATGGCTGCAATTTGGATGCTAGTAAGTCCCCACATCTACAGTTAGTAAAGTGAAGTACAGGAAGTCCAACGATATAGCCTAATCTGAGTCCTAAGGTCTAGGAATTAGAAAAATCCATGGTATAGCTCCAATGTGAAGGCTAACAGTGACAAGGCAGGACAAGCTGACATTTCATGGCAGGTATAAAAGCATAAAAAAAGAATGTTCCAATTCAAAGGCTGCTAGGCTAAAGAAAAAAGTTTTGAAACAAAGTCTCACTGTGGATCCCTTGTTGGCCTTAACTTGGTATGTGGACAAGCGTGGCATTATCACAGAGATCCCCCTGCCTCTGCCTCCTGTGTTCCAGAACTAAAGGAGTGTACCACCACACCCTGTGCCAAGAAATTCTTATTCTGGGAACATTCCTCGCCATTTGTTCTATTCAAGGCCTTCAGATGATTACATGAGGTCCACTTACAGCACATAAGGCAATGAATATTACTCAATAATATTCATTGAGTAATAAACTCAAACTAAAACACCTTTATAATAACTCCCAGAATAATATTTGATCAAATATTTAGATATTCTATGGCCCAGTCAAGTTGGCAAATATAATTGTCACAGAAATCAATGACCCCTGTATACCAGTTGTAGGCATCTGTGGAGCCTAGCATTCAGTTTAGGCCTCCATAATTTAGGTCAGAGTACTTTCTTAGGAAGCCCCTGAGGCCCAGAAAGTATGAAGAACCACAGCACATGTGAGCCAGAAGAACCTGATGCTGGAGATGAGAAGATTCTTGTGTCAGCTACTTTTCCTTGTAAATCAGGAATGATTGTGCTTACTTAAGGAACACAGAATGAGATAATTGGCATAAGACAACTGCTCAGCGGTGGGACAGCAGCGTGACCATGTTCTCTTCCCCTCCTGGGGAAGGACTGTATTTGTAGAGTAGAACTATAGAGAGACAGACTAAAACTCAGTAGAAGAGTCTCCTACCACAAATCAGCTTTCAGAGCTGGTAATACATCTTACAGCTGATGTGTGTGAGTACAAGCGGGAAAACGTGTTGGCAAGAATACCTAGTAGAGTGAAAATACATTGAGTGGCAGGCTAAAGCCCAGTATATGAGCCTCGTATGGTGCCTTAGTTAGGGAAACTATTACTGTCACGAAACACAATAACAAAAGCAACTTGGGGAAGAAAGAAGTTAGTTTGGCTTATGCTTCTGGTTCACTGTTCACCACTGAAGGAAGTCAGGAGAGGAACTCAAGAAGGATAGGAACCTGGAGGCAGGAGCTGATGCAGAGACCATGGAGGAGTAGTTCTCACTGGCTTGCTCCTCATGGCTTGCTCAGCCTGTTTTCTTATAGAACCCAGGACCACCAGTCCAGGGGTAGTACCACACACAATGTGTTGGGTCCTCCCGCATCAATCACTAATTAAGAAAATGCCTTATCGTCAGATCTAATGGAGGCATTTTCTTGGTTGAGGTTTCTTCCTTTCAGATAACTCCAACCTGTGTCAAGTTTACATAAAACACATAAAGCCAACACAGAGAGATCAGAACCTTGGGACTTTGTAAACTACAAACCTTTCTCTTCTGGAGCTGGCCATTCATGAAGAAACTGGACTACAAAATTCCTAGGTGCTCTTATAATACAAGCCTGCCACTCCATGGTTTATAATTTTCATCTTTACTAGACTTATTGCTCTAGTTCCCATTATTTGCCATCTCTGGCCTTATCGCCCCCAAAACATCATCAAATCAAGCTCTAGTTTTCTGATGCAGCAAGAGAGAATGTCTTAGCATGTATCTCTAACCTCTTTTTGCTTCTCTTTTAATACTGTCAAGGGGTCCTTGTTGCAGTCAGGATAAACCTTAACTTCTGCAACTGTGCTTAGAGAAGAGCTGCTTTCGAGTGGCATTCAAAGCTCTTCAGGGTCTAGACTAAGAAGCTCTTCTCACTCATTTCTATGCACCTACTTTTCATTCACAATGGCACAGCACTGGATATTCTCTAAGTGACAGGTCCTTCACACCTCTGTATCTTTTTGTGTTATTTCCCTTTGTCAAGATGCTTTCTCTGATTATCTGCCTCCTCATCAAACTTCATTTTGAATGTTTCCTCCTCCAGGAAGTACTCAGTGAGCACTCCAACCAGCTCAGGAGATTGTTCTATGCTCCTCTAGCAGCCTTGTTGACACAGCAGTCTAGAAAACTGCATCAAAGGCAAAGACAAGCATCCCATAGTGGGGTTTGTCATCACACAGATTCTTAAAACCTGTCTCCTCACTGGATGAAAATGAACAGTCATTCAAACTTGGCTTCCTATCTTCGGGCATAGAATAATGATTCAATAAGTTGCTGGTACAGCCTGTCATTTCTCCTACTGGCCTTTTTCATAATCTTTATTTGTAAAATTAGGCACATTCTTTTACAAAAAGAAGGAAAATGTAGAAAAAGCTGGGAATATAGCTCCAGGGTAAAGTGTTTACTTTGTCCACATATGACCCCAAGCTTAATTCCTAGGAGTTTGGGGGTGGGGGTAAAATGCTGAGAGATACCATTATTGCTATAATGATTTTTTTTTCTAGGCTTCTTTGTAGGCATATTTTAAGGAAAGTATTGAATACCTACTTTATTTTTCTTTATTATTCATTTTCCAGTTAGCAGTATAACGTATGAATTTTCCATTTTAATATGTAATATTATATCAAGTAAATAATAACTTATTTATCTTTCTTCCTACTACATATTTAACTGAACACATTTTACATTATGAAAATAACTAAGACAGTCACCATTGTCCATAAAGCATTTCTGTTTTAATTTTTTTCTTGAGATCACAGCCTGTAGTTGCTTTTGTGAAAATCAGGGTCTTGCCTCCATCTAGTATCTGCTTGTTTTCTCTCCTAAATCTTCCAGACCAAAAGAGCAAAACCTGGCATCAGTGCCCTCAGAATCACTTAGCTCAGTGTTCCATGTGTGGCTCCTAATTAGGACAATGTGCCCCTTTTCAAATGTGGGCATAAATATTTGCCTTTGGTGAAGTAGATGCCAAGGAGATAATATTGATTGCAAATTATAGCCTTTGTAATTAACCAATTTGCACAGCTGGAAGATAGAGCTGGTGAAATCATTTACTTCTGAAGGATGGTGGCCTTTCCAAATTCCTCTCAGATATGAATTTGGCTCAAACCCCAGAATGTTCCTGTTGTGGCTACAGGATCTCAGGTGCTCAGTAAGTCATCAAGAATTATTTCACTTAATGTAATGGTCTCCAGCTCTATCCACTGTCCTCCGCATACCATGATTTCATTCTTCTTTAATGGCTGAGATCACACGTCAAGTGAACAAAGCCAGACTCAAAAAACCAAAGATCACATTTTCTCTCACGTGTGGAGTCTAGATTTCAATTTATACATGTGTGTGTGCACAAGTGCATATCCACACCTTTAGGACAAAAAAAAAATAAAGTAGAAAGGCACTATGAGAAGAGACTAAGAGACATAAAAGGAAGTAAAATAAGAGAGAGTATTGGAGTGCATGTTCCATGAAAGCAGAAATGGAGAATAATTGGGGGAGGGAGAGGATGGAGAAGGACAGTGGGGTGGGAATTAAAAACGAAGCACAATGGATTATTTATATGAAAATGCCAATATAAGAGCAATTTTAGTGCATGCTAACTTTTAATAATTCAAAAAAGAGTCACCAAGGCTCTGAGCAGACTGGAAGGTCCTAATCGTTTGTCTACTGATGGATTCTGCTACTCACCCCAAAATGGGCCTGCTTGCCAACATTTGCACATAAACACACACTGAGAAAGGACATGCATCGAAATTGTTCCTGGGCTCTATACTCTCTGTTCTCACTGTCACGGTAAGTGTAGGAGAGAAGTTCACACAGCTCCATGTTGGGCTTCTGTTTGTTGAGCTGCTATGGGAGCTAGACATAGAGAGATAAGATATAAGAGACACTGCCCTGTGTGGTCAGCTGAACTAACCAAAGCTTTTAAGAGAGTCTGAGCCCATCAGTGTGGTTATGGGAACAACTTACTCCAGACACATACAAAGGTGTGGAAGTCCAGGTTTACCGTTTGTCTGCGGCAGCATGCTAAGGCAGAAGGACAGAAGATTAATCTTTTTCTGTAATCATACACTCTAGAGCCATGAAGAACCTAAATCTCAGGGTAATTAGGTATGTCTGAGTTCACAGTGGAGTCTTAAGTGACAAAGCTGGGGGACTATCCAGGCCTTCTGACTCCATAGAGGGACGAGAGTATTTGAACTCTTTATATCCATCATTCCATTTAATCTAGAGGTAATAGAATATACAAAGAATACTTTGGTGATGAGAGATCCCTAGAGCCAGAGATTAGCAGCATTCCAAACTGTCAAATGTGAGAGTGGTACACTAGACTGTGGTACTCATAAAGCCAGGGAAACCATCTATCCAACCTCTTTTCCTCCCTCACTTTCATGGCTTCTCTTCTCTTTGCTCACACTGTTCTCAAGTACCCTGCAGTTCCTGGAATAGACTAAGTTCTCTCATTTACTGGCTTTTGCACATGTTGGCCTTCCTTCACATTCATTGGTCTTGCTATTGCTTGTTCATTCTGTCTACCTCTGAGGTTACCCTCTGAACCCCTTCTCCCTGGGACAGACACGAGCACAGTAGCATGTCAGAACACACACATGATGCTCTATTGTCTTTCTCCCTCATTGTCTTGTGGGCAATTTACATACAAAGCTGGATCCTATTGATCTCTATTGGGCACACAACTGATGCTTTCATATTTATTGAGTAAATGTTCACATGCATGAGGAAGCCCCTCCAGAGACTCCTGTGAGAGTTCACAGGGGTCAGAGGTTTCAAGCACACTGATTATGGGTTATGAGAGGGATGAGCTCTTATAATCCAAGAAGAGAATGAGTACCAATCTGTGAACTTTGGGGTCATGGGGACACATTTCCTTCCTTTTGTCATATGCATGACCAGTTTCCTGCATGAGTGGCCATCTGGTTAAAAAATATTTCAACCTCCAGCACCCCATGCAAGAGACACTTAATTTTTAACTCATCCCCACAAATATCCTTCACAGTTTTTAGGTTGCCTTGCCAAAGTGAAATCTGGCTATTTTATCATAGAGGGATGGACCTAGATTTGATCAAGATATTTAAGTCTTAATTGGCCATCCAAAGGACAGTCATACAGAGGTTGATTTCTTGTTCCAGTTAAACACAGACTTCCTCTGATCCAATTACTAACAAGCTGGCAAAAGAATTTAACTCTGCCTCTAGAAAACTCTGGAATCAATAGAATTGATTCAGTTCTCTGAATCAATAGAACTGGCCCCATCTTTCAATGTGTTTCTGCATATCTGTTTCTCTCATCTTCCTCTCTAGGTCTCTCTTTCTCTCTCACCCTACTCTTGGTGTCTCTTTTGCTCCTTCATACCTCTCTCCTCTAACTCCATTTGTGTACATGGGCAGAAGTACACACACACACACACACACACACACACACACACACACACACACACA
>CAJQZJ010005020.1:10589326-10612240 GCA_907164525.1 Lophiomys imhausi
CACACACACACACACACACACACACACACACACACACACACACACACTGCAGTTCCTCGGTAAGTTCAAATCCACCAATTTTTATTTTAGAGGCACTAACAGCAGAACACAAGTAATGAAATATATTAATTACATTAAAGATGCTTTAGAGAACCAGAACTTGCTTTCAGAAAGAGTATATCTGGCTCTGAGCTGAGAGGAGAGCAACAGGCAGATGATTAACAGCTAATAACATTAACATAATTAGAAGAGCCTTGAACTCTTAACCCATCTCCCTCTCCAATATCTAGATACAATGAATAAGATGATCTTTCCTTTTTCCTTCTTGTTCTGGCTGAATGTTCTTTCTACAATAAATATTACCAACTGCTATCATTTGCTGTCTACTGACTGTTCACCAGATGCTCTATAGGTAACTGGGGTACAGAGATGAAAATAACCTGGGGTTCAGTTTAAAGTAGTAAATAAAATTTATGTCTACCAAATGTCTTTTCTGGAAGTAATTATTATCTCTGTTTTTATAGATGAGGAAACTGAGAGTGATTTATTAAAAGCCACTCAGTTAGCAAGCTTTGCACAGATTCAATATTAGTTCCACGTGATTCCCGTCAATGTTCTTCCCAGAGTGCCACAGTAGTCTAGAATGGCCAGGCTGGCCATTATCTTGGTGATGTACCCTTTTGGGTTGACTCTCTGGGATTCAAGATTCTTAGTCTGTTCAAGAAAAGAAAATGTGTGGGATGGAGTATGATTGACAAGAGGTCAAGTAATACAGCAGATTGCTTGAAAAAAAAAGAACACCATTAAAATAGCACCTGGAATCCCTACAGAAAAACCCTTAGAAACAAAGACATGACAGTCCCTAAAGGTCTATATAAGCAAGTAAATGGCACCAATGAGACCCCTACTCAAATTGCTACCCTCATCTCAGGGGTTCTCTCAGGCAGTTTCTGAGGCAAACAAGAGAGAAGTTAGTTAGTGCAGAATGCTGTAGGAATGAGCTGAACTCCTATAAAATGAGGTTTCTCACATACTAAGCTTATGAGGCTCAGGTGGTCTAGAAACAATGCCACTCCTAAGCTCCCTCAGTTTCCTGAGGCTGTACCCTGACCTTGACTCCAAGAGAAAGCTTCCCTAAATGTTCTCATAAGAGACAAAGAGGCCTCACAAGGCAGGGCAAAAACTAGTGCTGGGATATATCTCACCTGCTTCTGTCTGAGGATCCAGTTATGTTTTTGCACCAAGAGAAGCAGAGAAAGGCCATTCTCTTAGCTAGAACTTTAAGCCCAAATGCAGTGCAGAGCCTTAGAAAGCCAGGTTTTAGACATGGTTAAAGGGAAGTATGTAGCTTCTCATCAGGCTGACACACCTCTTAAGCATGGTCCACTTCCTCCTTGGAGCCTAGAATCTCTTCTCTAGAACTCCAGACAGTCCAGACTTCTCTGGTACCATGTTTTGCTAGCCTAGACATCTAAGCACAGCCAGCCTGGTTTTCCCATTGCTGAGTTCTTCTCGTGAGCAGAAGGTATTTTGTTCTTCCTACCAGTTCATCTTCTAAGCGTATCTCCCCCCTCAAACAATCTCACACTGTCTCTTCTTTACTTACCTGATTGATTTCCCCCCTCCAAAGAAAATGTTTTACTTTAAAACTTTCTCTAATATGCACCTCTGTCTCCCTGCCACACTCTGCCTCTACTCCACGTTAGGCAAATCTGAGTCTCCACAGCCCTCTTAGTTTCTCTCCCTCACTGGCTTTGTGGATTTACATAAACGTCTCTCCCCCAGGAAACAAAAGTCTTCAAGGCCAGAAATATTATCTAATTCATTCTGTTTCTCCCGTGTTTATTCCAGGATCTGGCACAGAGCAAGCTCAGAGAGAGTTTGATGGATGAGAAAATTAAGAAATTACTGAATTTCTCCCAGCAGTGCAGTATAATTGGGGGTGGGGGTTCTGATCTAAAGTTTTTAGTATAAATAAGAAGAGGATCTTAAACTACTACTCCTATTTTTCATGGCCCACAACCATCAAATGTCTATTCAAAAATCATCCTTATCCTATCCCTCATAGCAACACATATTCCTGTTGCTAAGACCTCAGATATTTCCCCAACTCCAGCTTTATAGCTTCCACTGGGTATCTTGGCCTTAGAAAATGTACCTTCTGGCCTGACTATTTTCCTGGGGACTTCATATATGATGTGCCCAACAGCACTATATCATATATAAGGCCTTATCCACACAAGAGGATTCGAAATTGTTATCTGTGCCTTATCACATTTTTTGTCTTCCAAAAAGACATGTCTGAGTTTGCCTTTATGTGAGATCATTCCTTGTCTCCCACAGTCACCCAATTCCTATGTGAGACCTTGCTGTAGAGTGATTTTTTTTTTTTTAATCACAGGCCTTTATGATATCTGCTTGGTTGTGATCAGAGATAACCATGCCTTGGACGCTGCTGTGTCAACTGCTCTAGAATCTGGAATCCATAAAATCAGGCCCTTCCCATCTCTAATACTCTATGTGATATGTTAGATTATGCCTTTTCCAGATAAACCCCAAAGGCACTCTAATGGAGAAGCTGAGTCTCAGTCAGAAGCCAGAAGAGTTAAAATGGGTCAGAATCAAGAAGATGACCTAACTAGGAGAGATACCCCTCCCCCCAAAAAAATCAGAGAAGAGGGTAAAAAACAAACCCCAAAACATGAAAGATAAACTAGGTAAAAGTTTCATGGGCAAGAGAAACAACCCAAATAGCCTAGAAAGTCTACACAGAATGAGGCTCCGACTTCTCAGACCTTAAATGCTAAAACATACAGTTGAAAATAGGAACCGCTGTGGAAGATGAAATAGAGCCGCTGGCAGCACAAAGAATATGCATAAAAAAAAACAAAAACAAAGAATATGCATAAATTGGATTCTGAGACCTGAACCTGAGGTCCTGACTTTTGTTTAGAGAGCCATGTGACTGCAAACAATCGCTTTGCAAATAATTCCAAGAGAAAAATTATTTGCTGTGCGTGAGGGCATAACTCAGTGGTAGAGCACTGGCCTTAGGATGTGTGAGATCCTTGGTTCTATCCCTAGTGTTGTGAAAAAGAAGAAGATGATGAAGGAGGAGGAAGGGGAGAAGGAGGAAGTTGTGTGCCAACAGGGTCTTTGAATCAACTCCTATTCCTTGAACTAATGGCACACATTGGTCTTACCTGAAAAACTTGAGTTTCTCTTCATCTAGTATCTACCTGGCATTTCACTGCCCCAGCCTGCTCAGGATCAGAGCTCGGGACCTTCACCTACTATGCCTCATTTGCTGGCAAAACAAGCAGAGAGGAATGCTCCTGCCACATGTGTTCTTGTTTATTCTTGATACTTTCCAGAGAACTAGAGTTGGGAGAAGAGGAAGGGAGGGAGAGGCCTCCATGCAGGATCAGTTACAAATATTGTTGTCTGGCTCCATATGTAGGGACTAGACCCAAGCACAGAAGACAGTCAGCATGTGGGAAAACCTGGGTCTCTTACCAACTAGGATCTCCAAAGGTCAAATTAGAGATGTTCAGTTTAAAAGAGAAACAACTGAGATGAACAGAGAGAACAGATCTGAACTAGGTTGTTTCAGCTGAGGGACAAGGGGAAGGCAACTTCCATACCCTTTGTGTTAGTTGATACAGGTCAGCTAGGCTACTGGGATCAATAAACTCAAAAATTTCAGCAGCTTATCACAGAAAGTTCATGTACTTATTGAACACTTATAAACATTTACAAAGCTAAAACTTTGAGAAAAATAGCTTCTGTTTACTGAGTACCTGTTTTATGCCCAGGAGTATTCCATACACTCTATAAATTACTCCCCTTTATACATGGGAAGAACTTGAGACTTAGTGATGATGTGGCTTGACTGATGTCACACAATTAAAAATGGTAGAACTAGGATTATAACCTAAAGACTGTGCACACTAAGGCCGATGGTCTTACTCCATAGCTGTCTGTGAAAGGGGACACTGAGCATGTTCATACCTTTCCTAGGTCCATCTTCCAGCAGAGGATACAGTAAAGAAGTCACTTAAAAAGTGACCTGAGCATGTCTTTCCACAATATGACCTGTCTTGTTCTTTCTGTTTGTCCACCTTGGGTGGTGGAGTACACAGTGCATTGCTGTATATTGTGCATTTGTCTCCCTATACCATAATCTCCTCAAGCATGGGGTCAAACATCACCAGAGGCCAGTATTAATCCTGGATGAGTTCTCAGAGAGTACTGTGAGTTCATTCATTCTTTCTTTAACAGAATTTTGAGCAATCTTCAGATATGTGATACCAGAGATCACTAAAAGTCTACATTCGATAGCTTCATGTATCTCTTACATTTAACATATTTTTTACTGTTTATTTATTACTTCAGTTTGCATCTCAATCACAGTCCCTTCCCTCTACCCCTCCCAGGTCCACCCCCTCACCCTCCCTCCCTCTCCCCATTCTCCCACCTATCCTACTCCTCCAGTGTGGGGTGCCCTACATATCAGACCCCTTCAGTTCAACAGTCAGATGAGGACTAAGAGCTTCCTCTTGCACTGGGGGCCTACATGGCAGCTCCACTATGCAAAGTATCCCACTAACAAGTAACAAAGTCTATGTTCCTGTTCCTTTCAGTCTTTTGGTTGTAGGATAGTTATCCTGCACTATATGGATAAAATCCAGTTGTAAGTGAATACATGCCATGTGCATCTTTCTGGTTCTGGGTTAGCTCACTAGGGATGAACTTTTCTAGTTCCCTCCATTTGGCAGCAAATTGCATGATTTCCTTGTTTCTGATGGCTGACTAGTATTCCATTGTGTAAATGTTCCACAGCTTTTTTATCCATTCATCGGTTTAAGGACATCTGGGGTGTTTCCAGTTTCTACCTATTAAAAATAAATCTGCTATGAACACAGATGAGGATATGTCCTTGTGGACTAGTGAGGAATCTTTTGGATGTGTACCCAAGAGTGCTATGGCTGGGTCTTGAGGTAGAGCTATTCCAAGTTTTCTAATAGATTGCCAGACTAATTTCCATAGTGGTTGTACAAGTTTGCACTCCGACCAGCAATGGAGGAGTGTTCCCCTTTCTCCAAAACCTCCCCAGTATGTGCTGTCATTTGAGGATTTGATCTTAGTCATTCTGACAGGTGTGAGATGGAATCTCAGAGTCATCTTGAGTTGCATTTCTCTGAAGTTGCATTTCTCTGATGATTAAAGATGTTGAACATTTCTTCAAGTGTCTCTCAGCCATTAGGGATTCCTCTTTTGTGAATTCTTGGTTTATCTCTGTACCCCATTTTTTTATTGGGTTATTTGGTTTCTTGATGCTTAATTTCTTGAGTTCTTTATAAATTTTGGATATTAGCCCTCTGTCAGATGTGGGGTTGGTAAAGATATTTTCCCAGTCTGTAGGACGACATTTTGTTCTACTGACAGTGTCCTTTGCCTTACAGAAGCTTTTCAGTTTCATGAGGTCCCATTTATTGATCATTGTTCTTAGAGCCTGAGCTACTGGTGTTCTGTTCAGGAAGTTGTCACCTGTGCCAATGAGTTTGAGGTTTTACCCCATTTTCTTTTTTATTAGATTCAGTGTCTCCCAACACCATTTTTTATAGACTTTGAAAGAACAATTTTCAACTTCATATGGAATAACAAAAAAGCCAGTACAGCTAAAATCAATCCTGTATAATAAAAAAATCATCTGTAGGTATCACCATCCCAGATTTCAAGCTATACTACAGAGCAGTAGTAATAAAAACAGCATGGTACTGGTATAGAAACAGACCAACTGATCAATAGAATCCAATTGAAGAAGTAAACCCAGATGTCTATGGTCATTTAATTTTTGACAAAGAAACCAAAAGTGCACAATGGAAAAAGGACAGCATCTTCAACAAATGGTGCTGGTCTAACTGGATCTCAACATGTAAAAGAATGCAAATAGACCCATATTTATCACCTTGCACAAAACTTAAGTACAAGGAGATCAAAGACCTTAACATAAAACCAGACATTTAACATATTATCAGATATAAATCATATTTTCCTACTACCTTTAGTAACTGAAGAAATGGACCCTATTACTCATGAGCTTGGAATCAAGTCAAGAAGTAGAGAAGACATGAACTTGAAAAGATGAAACAAGATGGCTTACTGACAACAAAGTGTCAGCAATGAGGGAAGGAATAAATGACAGAATATTCAGGGCATCGTCTTCAGAAATCATCTCAGCCCGTGGAAGTAACAAGGCATGTTAGCAGAGTGTGTGCAGCATTTTTCTAGACTACTCCATCCTGCGGGCACTACCAAGGTCTTATTTACAGTAATCACTTGTGACTGGCTGCCTCATGCTTCTCCCTATCTGATGATAGGACTCTAACGTTCCTCAGTCTCACTCACGTATTTCTGGATGTCTGCAAGTATTATGGCATGCAATCTCACAAATGATGTAATCCACTTGTACAATGTGTCTAACATGTTGGATCTTTCTTGCTTAAGCTATCCTGTGAGGGGTCATGCTTCCTTCATCGTAGAGTGTCCCTACACCACTTTGGGGTCCCAACAAATATTGGGAAAAAAAAATACAACCAAGGGCTCCACCAATTTGAAGCCACCAGAACAAAAACTATAGCCACAAAAACATAGCTCGTTCATTTTAAAATGGAACAAAACCTTCATCTTCCTCGGCCTATATTCACAGAAGAAGCAGCTTTTTTTAACATGTCGACATCCAGACCAGCACCATTTGTTAAAGATGCTGTCCTTGTTCCATTGTATGGTTTTGGCTTCTTTGCCAAAAATTAAGTGACCATAGGTATGTGGGTTCATTTCTGGGTCTTCAATTCGATTCTGTTGATCCACTGGTCTGTTTCTATAGCAATACCATGCTGTTTTTAGTACTATTGCTCTGTAGTATAGCTTGAAATCTGGGATGGTGATGGCTCCAGATGTTTTTTGTTTTGTTTTGTTTTTTTGTACAGAATTGATTTAGCTTTTCTGGGTTTTTTATGTTATTCCTTATGAAGCTGAGAATTGCTTTTTCCAGGTCTAAAAAGAATTGTGTTGGTATTTTGATAGGAATCGCATTGAATCTATATATTGCTTTTGGTAGGATGGCCATTTTTATTATGTTGATCCTACCTATCTATAAGCATGGGAGATCTTTCCATCTTCTGATGTCCTCTTCAATTTCTTTCTTCAAGGACTTGAAGTTCTTGTCATACAGGTCTTTCACTTGCTTAGTTAAAGTTACCCCCAGGTATTTTATATTGTTTGTGGCTATTGTGAAGGGTGTTGTTTCCCTTATTTCTTTCTCAGCCCATTTATTTCTTGTATAAAGAAGGGCTTCTGATTTTTTTAAATTAATTTTGTATCCAGCCACCTTGCTGAAGGTGTTTATAAGCTGTAAGAGTTCTCTGGTGGAATTTTTGGGATAGCTTATGTATACTATCATATAGTCTGCAAATAGGGATAATTTGACTTCTTCATTTCCAATTTTGTATCCCCTTGATCCCCTTTAGTTGTCTTATTGCTCTAGCAAGAACTTCCAGTACTATGTTGAAGAGATATGGCAACAGTGGGCATCCTTGTCTTGTCCCTGAGTTTAGAGGAAATGCTTTAAGTTTCTCTCCATTTAATTTGATGCTGGTTACTGGCTTGCTGTATATCACCTTTATTATTTCTAGGTATGGTCCTTGTATGCCCATTCTCTCCAGGACTTTTAGCATGAAGGGATGTTGGATTTTGTCAAATGCTTTTTCAACATCTAGCAAGATGATCATGTGGTTTTTTTTTTCTTTCAGCTTGTTTATGTGGTGAATTACGTTGATGGATTTTCGTATGTTGAACCATCCCACATTCCTGGGATGAAGCCTACCTGATCACGGTGTATGATACATTTGATGTGTTCTTGGATTCTGTTTGCCAGTATTTTATTAAATATTTTTGCATCTATGTTCATGAGGGAAATTAGACCAATACTTATCACCTTGCACAAAACTTAAGTCCAAGTGGATAAAAGACCTTAACATAAGGCCTGACACACTAAATCTATTAGAAGAGAAAGTGAGGAAAATCCTCAAACTCATAAGAACAGGCGACAACTTCCTGAATAGAAACCAACAGCTCAGGTTCTAAGACCAACAATCAATAAATGGGACCTCATGAAACTGAAAAGCTTCTGTAAGGCAAAAGACACTGTCATTAAAACAAAACAGCAGCTACAGATTGGGAAAAGATCTTCACTAACCCCACATCTGACAGAGGGCTAATATCCAAAATTTACAAAGAACTCAAGAAACTAAATGCCAAGAAACCTAATAATCCAATCAAAAAAAAATGGGGAACAGAGCTAAACAGAGAATTCACAAAGGAGGAATCCCTAATGGCTGGGAGACACTTGAAGAAATACTCAGCATCCTTAATCATCAGAGAAATGCAACTCAAGATGACTCTGAGATTCCATCTCACACCTGTCAGAACGGCTAAAATCAAAAGCTCAAATGACAGCACATGCTGGTGAGGTTGTGGAGAAAGGGGAACACTCCTCCATTCGTGGTGGGAGTGCAAGCTTGTACAACCTCTATGGAAATCAGTCTGGCAATATCTTAGAAAACTTGAAATAGCTCTACCTCAAGACCCAGAAATACCACTTCTGGGTATACATCCAAATGATTGCTCACTAAATCACAAGGATGTTTCCTCATCTGTGTTCATAGTAGCCTTATTTGTAATAGCTAGAAACTGGAAACAACCCAGATGTCTCTCAACTGAAGAATGGATAAAAACAAACAAACAAACAAACAAACTGTGGTACATCTACACAATGGAATACTACTCAGCCATCAGAAGCAAGGAAATAATGCAATTTGTAGCCAAATGGATGGAACTAGAGAAGCTCATCCTGAGTGAGCTAACCCAGACTCAGAAGGATGCACATGGCATCTATTCACTTATAATCAGATTTTAGCTGTATAGTACAGGATAACTATACTATAGCCAATGCACCAAAGGGAACAGGAACATAGACTTTGTTACCTGTCATAGAGACACTTTGCCTTAGTGGTGCTGCCTTGTAAGCCCTCAGTGAATAAGGAGGCTCTTGGCCCTCAGATGACTGCTGAACTGGAATGGAGGACTGATATGTAGAGACACTCCACTCCAGAGGAGTGGGATGGAAGGGTTAGGGGGTAGAGGGTGGGAGGACGGGCCTGGGAGGGGTGGAAAGAGGGTACTGTGATGGAGATATAATCTGAAGTAATAAATAAATATAAAAAAAGAAGCAGCTTTTTCCAACAGCCTCTTTCTTTGAAGCTCAAACATGCATTGCAGACTGCTCTAGGAAAGTATCTCAGTGCCAGATACCTACTGTCACCTACCTTTTGTCATAAAGTAAGATTGCTATCTGTCCCCTTGTGTTAATTTTGATTTCTAGGATTTTGTAAATGAATAAAATGAAGAGTTCACCCCAATATTCCCTCATAGTCTAGAATAAAACTTGAGCCCAACTTTGAAAGAATAAGTATGATGATCTATGTTTCTCTTTCTAGAATCATTTCCAGGTCATGAGTCTGGATATTCTTCTGTGTGAATTTATTATCACCCATGCTCCAGGCCTTCTAAAACAGTGGTTCCCAGCCCTCGCAACACTGAGACCCTTTAATACAGTTCCTCATGTTGTGGGGACTCCCAATCATAACATTATTTTCATTGCTACTTCATAACTGTAATTTTGCTACTGTTACTGTTTCAATGATTTTAGGTGACCCTTGTGAAACCGTGGTTTTGATTCCCAAAGGAGTTGTGAGCCACAGGTTGAGAAGTATTGTTCTAAGCACAGAGACCTTTCAGTGAAGGCCTTCATTCAGCCCCCACGACACCCCTTCACATCACCCCTGTGCTCTAGTGATTATTACCTCTTTCTACAGCTCTTGTGAGGGAAAGTAGCTAGTCATGCAGGTAGCTCTGGCTTACTAACCCTAGCTAGCGTTTGTGGTGACTTCCAGGCTGTGGTGTCTTTGTTTTCTACCCTTCCTAATTTCCTGTTTTATGACTCACTCTGATTTTCTTTTTCACATGCTTATCCACTGGGTCTGAAACCTCAGCACATTCTCCCTGCTGGGATCTCAGTCTCTCTTCACAAAATCCGGTTTTCTTTTCGCTTCTAAGCCATACATACACAGGCTTGGATCTCCTTTTCCCTAGGACTGTCCAAATATGGCCCATCCTTACGATGGGCATTTATTTCTGGCTTATCCTGACTTTGAAAGATCTGGCAGCCCTTATATATGCCCTATGCCCTTAGGAAATATTCTAAATCTCAGTTTAGTACTTAGGCTAGTTGACTACAAAGCAAAAGTAATAACAGAAGAAAATATGTGAGGTTCTCACAATGCCTGGAGCACCCGCCATGAAGCAGGGTGAGTAGAATGCTGACAAGGAACTGGTACTCACTGAGTGCTCACCACAGGTTGTACGGGTGCTGGTGGGGCTCATCTTGTTGTTCTGAGTCCTGTGTATTGTGCGACAATACCATTTCATTTCACAGATGTGCAAACTGATACCAAAAGATGTTAAAGTTTTGCCTAAAGAAGGTCTCAGGTTTTAAAAACGACAAACCTCGAATATGAAACAGGTCCTCATCTTTAAGATTCACATCTTGCCACAATGCAACCCCTCTATAAACACAGTGTGAGGCTACTCTTACATGATTTGGTAAATGAATTCATGTTCCTTTTCTTTCAGTGCCTCAGACAGCAGTTGTCTGCCCCAAGACAGTCCCAGTACCCAGAGGAAGCTAAGATGGTGCAATTTTCTCTATCCACAACATCCCTGCCCAGTCCAACCTCTAGCTGAGCTCTTTGGCCAGTAACATTGGAGGGAGAGATCTGTTCACAATTCATGATTTGCCAATGGAGCACTCCTGCAGAGCCAGAGTCTCTTGCCAAGCAACTTCCCCTATCCCTCTGATATGCAGATGTGCACAAGAATTCTGCACATCTGCACAGGGAGCATCCAAAAGCTGTGACTTGGCTGGAAATAAGGAAAATATGAGTGTGAGCTCTATAGGAATAGCTGTTCCTCTGGGGGCCAAGCAGGGGAGAATAGCAGATCGTGGCTGGGACTGGCCATTCCTTAAACACACTTCCTCAGAGAGGGTTACTCTGCCTCTGATACTGTAGAAGCTTCTTTCCTCATACCAAGTATTAACAGAGGCCATAGAAAAGCATGATTGACCAGAAAATCTTGAGAGCACTGTTGTTGTTGGTGTCCCCGCCCCCCCCCCGGGGGTGGGGGGAATTGGGTAGAAAATGGTTGAAGGGCTTGGAGTTCTGTTATGGAAGAAGGAAAACTTGGAAAGGGTAGATATCTTGCCTTCAATTCCCAAAGGATCATTTCTTTTAAAGAGAAACTCTTGGTATGCAACCTAGACTGGCCTTGAATTTATGATTCTGTTGTCTCAGCCTCCTTGGTTCTGGTATTTACCTGCATGTGCCACTTCACTTGACTTCTCCAAGTAAAATAAACAGAATTTAGAACCAAGATTGATGTAAAACAGCAGAAATAAAGCTATTGCAGTGCCACGTACAGGTATACACACACACACACACACACACACACACACACACACACACAGGCACACATACGCATTCCTCAGTTAAAGCTACCTATACCATTGGGATCAGCTGCTTTGAAATGTAGTAAGTTCTGTGTCCCTGCTGGAGTGTGAGGTAACCAGACCCCTCTTCAATGGAGAAAATGACTGTTGTAGCAGGGCCTTCATCACAAGATGAGAGGCCACATCTTTTTGCCCTCCTCTTCTACTTTTATGTGAGAATTGATTTAACTTAGGAAGTATACTTGGGCATTCAGGGGTTCAAGGATTTGCCAAGGTTATGAAGAAAGGCATGTAATAAGTGTGTATAAGCATCCGAGATGTAAAAGATGTGATTATTTGCAGACCCTAATCTCATGCTTCCTCATCCTTGCTGAACTGAGTATTGCAAAGAATATTCTCATTCGTATTTGGAATGGTATGTTTCTAAGCAATCATCATTCAGAATACTCATTCCAACCAGGAGTTGACCTGAATATTGAATAGAATAAAAATGTATATATTAGATTACTTATTCAAATGCCTATCTGGCAGTTTGGATAGAATTAAGCAATAGTCCAATCTGGCTGTTGTTTTATGCATGGGATGTCAAAACTAAACAGCCCTGAGAGAATATTCTTTCATTCTTCTGCTACACAGAGCCTCTCCATCCTGTCCTGTTCACAGATGGGGAAGCAAAATGAGGGAGGGGCACATATGGTGTGGAAATGGGAGGCTAGAGACCAGTGGCTACCATTTATCAGCCAGGCAGGGTAATATTGTCCTCACTGGACAAAGGAAGCAACTGAAAGCACAGTGTGGTTGAGGAACTTGGACAGAGCCACATATGCCTGATAGACGGCGGAGTTGGCCTCCCAGCATACTGTCCTTCTGCTCACTAAACTGGGTCCTTAAATCAGTCCCAGGAAACGTGATCTTCCTTTCATGACCCCTGAAGAACAACAGGCTCTGTAGCTATGAAATTTTTAGAAGCAATGATATTATTCCTGGTCTACAGTTGAGGAAATCCCCAACTAAAGATATGGACCTACAGCTTAGATTCCCCAAAGCAAGGATTCTTTCACACAGCTATTCTATCATACACATCTAAATGCTCCAAAATATCAAGTGATAACATACTGTCCTGCAACTACAAGAACAAGGACAAGAATTCAGGTCTGTCTTTTGAAATAAGCCAAAGTAATCCCCTTAGTACAATCTACTTTCTTAGAACCTTGCTTTGGTACCACTTTATAAGAAGATTTCCTTGAATAGTCCCTTTACCAAGCCCCAGAACAATAGTATTGTCACTACATGTGGGACATTTTCCGAACTAAGCCATGAGTGCTTTGCTTCTAAGGACCATGTTGGGTTGTTTTCTATATCTCCAGCCTGAGGTCTAGTGCCTAGCAAGGGTCTGAGAGGTCTTCTGCATAAATGGATGGCTATTTGCCTAGTCCTATTGCAAAGCCGTTTCCTAACTAGATCTTGAGTTCAGGAGAGATCAAGAAGGGAGTCTTTTCTAGTATCCAGTCAGTTAAAATGATCTTAAAGCTTAGCATGCTGCTTCATCCCCACAAAACAGTAACAGAAATGTAGAACAAAGCCTGAACTCTCTATTTTTTTTTGAAACATCAGAGGAAAGATGAGTCAAGGGGAGGTCAGTGAGAGTGTGAACCCCATAATATGCCTTTTACAAGGCTAGACCATGGAAGACAGTGGTGCACAACAGATCCTAACTCAAACAGGTGAGCCAAATAGGCTATAAAGCTTGAAGCTGGGTTGGGGTTAATGGTCTAGAGTGGAAATAAAACAGTAAATCAAGAATCTCCAGTGGGAGATGATTGAATTGGTAGTAAGCCTTTCTCTTGGCAAGAAAAACCCCTTGCTTCAACTGTAGACAGACTTCTGTCCAAAAAGGACAAAACTTGGAAGCAGGTAAGTCGACAGCCTACCTCTGCCAAGACAGGGTAGGTAAGTCCTTCATAATTCCTGCTCTACAATCAATGTCTGTCAGAGAAATGGGGCCAAATGGCTGAAGATTGATGCTGTAATGTATGGAGAGAAAATGGGAACTGTCCAGGCAGCCACTGGTATGTCATTTCTTAGTTTTGGAAGCTGCAGGCCCTGTACTTCCTATATAATCAAATATATTTATCCCTCTCAGGTCTCTGAGGTGGTTGAAGAATAGATAGCTAGAGTCTCATAGTTAAATTTTGAGTTGTTTAGGAATCAAGAGGGTGTTCTGGATCTAAGAATATATTTTTAAAATTGTGAGGCAAATTAGTATGAAAGCTGAGTTAGATATAGACCTTTAAACTCATGGAGATGGTTAGATAGTAGAATGTTAAAGTCAGGTGCCAAATACATATGGACTGGACATTGGGAATGTATGCTAAGCCATATAACTCTTATAATTGTGGCCTATTTATTTCTGTTGTTTTGTATTGTATTTATAGTTATAAGAAAAAGAACCATTTGTTGGACTGAAAGGGAGAGCTGTTGGGGGGAAAAAGAAATACCTTAAACTAAAAAAAAAAAAAAAGAAGGGAAGAGGATGGGGGGTTGAGGGGGAGGAGGGTGGAAGGGTTGGACTGGAGGGGGGAGTAGGGAGGGGATTGTGATTGAGATGTAACTTGAAGAAATAAAAAATAAATTATTATTTAAAAAAAAAGTAAATCATAGACTCTGACTCTAGACCTTATCTGAGTAGGTCAAGGAGAGACAGAAGTTCAAGAGTGACATAGAAGGATAGAAAGCAGGATGTGAATCTTTAGGCCATAGATTGGAATGGAAAATGGGGCCAGAGGAAAGGTCTATAAGTAATCTGTTATTGTTGGGAGAACAGTATTGGATCCTGTTAGGACACTGAGTAGAGAGGGCTTGGTTAAACATGCTGAGTGGTCCCAGTAGCCCTTAGGAAAATTAATGACAGGACACAAGCAGAACAGCAGCATATGTAGTTACCGCTCAATGTGTGCTCATCATAAATTGCTCTCCTATTTCATCTGAATTCACTGAAAGCTTCTAATGTACCAGTCCCCATGCTGGGCAGCAAGAAGAGAAAATGACTAGGATGCAGGTTTTTTACTCAAGGCCTGAGTAGTGAGGCCACAGACGTAAGAGTTTATGATAGAAGGTTCTACATGACATGACAGTTGTAAGCATGGAGCAGTAGGCCAACTTAACAAGTCTGAGGAGGTTCCCAGAAAGAGGTAATGGAGAAGCTGAAGCTTAAAGAGTAAAACAGAATTAGACAAATAAAGGTTGGTGAGAAAGCCATTGAGTGCAAAAGTACAAAACAGCATGATGTGCCCAGTACAATGGGATATAAGGAAAGGCAACAGATAAGACTAGAAATAATGCGGGACTCTCCTTGATCTGAGGCACACAACCATGGACCCCATCTTGAAGCTAATGGGAAGCTCCCATGGGCTTGAAGCCAGAGATTACCATGGTCATTTTGAACTTTATATAGGTCACCAGTTGTTAAGAAAGATTGTATTTGAGAACACCAGTTGGAGGCTGAGGTAAATCTTTAATTTAATGTTCAAAGTCAAAGGTCAGTTTTACTTTGGTAAAAATAATTAGGGAGGATTCAGAAATGGGAACAAGGTTTACATAACTATAGCTAGATATAAAATGTTAACATTTGTACTCCTGTGTTTGGTGACTTAAGTACCTATTCCCTTCACTTTAAATCATGTCTGCATGTGTGTGTGTTTATGTGTGATTTGTGTGTGTGTGATTTGTGTGTGTGTGTGTGTGTGTGTGTGTGTGTGTGTACTTTGAAAAGCACTTCCAGCTGTAACTTTTTCTTCTTAGAGTATAGAATGGATTATGTATGTCACTGACCTCTTGAGAGAATGCACACTCTGAGTTCTGCTTTCTTTGTGTCCCTAATCCCCCTGTTTTCCTTGTGAGGAATGTTTCAATTGTCACACAGGTGGATAGTCTCGGGATCTGCACTATAATCAGGGCCATTATATGATCAGGATCAGGGCTCATTGTATGGATAGTGTCCAATCCTAGCCTGTAACAAGAAGACTGTTCAGTCTATGGTTGTGGAGCTGAGAAAATCACTCAGTTGAGGTCTTTGAAATCATGTCTTTAAGCTCATTACCATAGTGTGTGGTGCCATTTGCCAACCTGCCCAATTCTACTGAATGGCTGTGGACACATGGATGCTCTGGGCTTCTTCTGGTCCTGAATGTGCCCAGCTCTGCATATCTGGAAACTGGGAAGAAAAGGGAAAGACTTGAGTTGAGTATGTGTAGACCAGACAGGATGAGGCCCTGCAAGGGGTTAAGGCAACACATTCAACAGAGCACAGGGTCTGCTGTAGGGCAGGTGCCCTAAGAACAATGGCTTCTGAAACAAATGAGGAGCAGGGACTGTGTTCCTGTGGGTACAGCCTCTGTGTTCTGTCATACTCCACTGACTATTCTAAAAAAATGCTAAGATGCTTCCTCTTTCTGAAACATCTGGGTCATTAAGAACTTCACAAAAGAAAAATGGAAAAAAAACCCACATCTTTTCAAACTCCCTAGAGAGGGCTCAGCTTCAGGTCCCAGTCAAGGTGCTTCCTCTCTGAGAACCTTGCATGGCTGTATTGGCAGTCCCCTACTGCTCCTATCCCAGACTTTCAGCACAAAAGTAAGACCTCAGAGCAGCATCAAACAAAAAAGTTTACTCAGTGTCTCCATGCCCCTATCCTCCACATGACTAGCCCACTTTCAGAGAATGAACATGGCTAGGCAGATGGCATGTCCTCTGACTCATGTCTTTTTGTCCACTTTGTAAAGGTAATAGGCTGATCAACAATCCAAACCTCTCAAAGAGGGTACTTGATAGTAATATACTTATATTTAACTCAGGTACCCCTTCAATGTCAGCTGTTCCTCCTTACAAACTAGTACCAGTTTGTCTAAGGTACTTAACTCTCTTGTTTAGCCAGTCATCAGGCTGTATAAAGAGTAAAGAGAAAGAACATAAATTTAAAAACCCAGGTATATTCTTAATGAGTTCACATCTCCTTCTCCTTCTTGCCAAAAGCCAACATTCCCTTTCTCCCAGCAAGTGCCTAAGGCTGAAGGCCAAAGGCACAAATCCAAGAGAGAAAAGGTATTTCAGGAAACACATGGAATGACTAAATCTCAATAGACTCCCATTTTCCCTTAGGGTTTCTTTTAGTTTTGGGTGGAGGTTAGTCCCTAACATAAAGGAGCTTTAGATGTAACATGTAAAATGAATACCCAAACACTGTTGGGGGGAGGTGAATTTGTGAGAGTGATGTTCTTTGTGTTTGCTTCATCCCAAAGTTTCTTTAAATATGTGTTCCCCTGGTGCAATTAAGCATTTGTTTACAGATCATTAGTTATCTGGCAGAGAGGGTTGGCTGGAAGGAATATGGCTGAGAGACACAGCTGGAGAGTTGCAACCTTATGTGAGAATCTCACAGAACCACAGATAGTAAAGCTCAGAAATGATTGGCAAACCAGGGATAAAGAGATCAATTCCCTGGAGCTGAGTATGGACTTGTAGGCAGGGCTGACAGGGGAGTAGTGCTTCACTGAGTGAGAGAAGGCAGGAGGGAAACAGGATTGTAGACAAGGGTAGGAAAAAGGTTAATTTGTTTGCAACCTCTGAGGGAATGACTTCTCTGGAACATCAAAGCACCAAAAGAACTCTGGAAGGCAGATGAACTGATGCTCATCTGCCACATTCCAACAACACCTCAGTACAAGTAGAGGACTAAAATTCTAAATGGACTGCCTAGTGTTCTGCTTCTGCACACATCAGGTTCTCCAGCCCGGGAAGTGTTTTGCTCTGTCCCACATATCTGTTGAGTTTCTACTCATACTTCAGGTGTCAGCTCCAACTATTCTCTCTGAGATGTCTTCCCTGAATCCTCAGACAGACAGGTTATCCCTTTCATCATCAGATTACCCCTACTTGTAGATGTTGCCATTAGCATGGAGGCTCCCACAAAGTCTTCCCGGCATAAATAAGATTACCTAAGTAAGTAAATGAAACTGGCTAGGATGGAAGAATTCAACATGCATTACTTCACTTCTTCTATTGTAATGAGTGCCTTTCTGCCTTTCTTAAGTCCCAACTATCTCAGTGTCTCAGGGCTGCTACAAATTGGGGAGCTTAAAACAGGAACATACCATACCCTCTCATGTTTTAGAGATTAGAAACGAAGGTCAATTTGTCAGAAGAGCAGTTCTCTCTGAGTCTCCAGGCAGAATCTCTGCTTTCCCCCCCCCCCTAGTGTCTAGAGGTGACCTTGTTTGTACAGTTTTGTTTAGCCTGCCTGTGGCTGTGTTATCCCAGTCTCTACCTTGATCATCATACAGCACTCCTATGTCCTTGTCTCTCATAGAGTGCTTTTTTTTTTTTTTTTTACAATGCTACTATTCATGCTGGATTATATCAGCAAACACCTTAATTTGAAATGAAGGATAGGGACTGGAGAGATGGTTCAACAATTAAGAGCACTGGCTATTCTTCCAAAGGACCGGTGTTCAAATCCCCAGCACCCACATGGCAGTTCACAGCTGTCTGTAATTGCTGGGCGTGCTGGGTGCACGACTTTAACCCCAGCACTCGGGAGGCAGAGGCAGGTGGATCTCTGTGAGTTCAAGGCCAGCTTGGTCTACAAAGTGAGTCTAGGACAGTCAAGGATACACAGAGAAACCCTGTCTCGAAAAACCTAAAATAAATAAATAAATAAATAGAATAAAAAAGAAAAGAAAAAGAAAGAAAGAAAAAAGGAAATGAAGGCATATTACAGATACCAGAAACTCAGCTTTAAGATACCTTTTGGGGGACACACAATTCAATACACAACACCCATAAGCATTATTTCCTCAAGGTGTAAGGTCCATTTTATGTTTGTTTCTGTCCCAGCACTTAGAATAGTGTCTGGCACATTTAACCTGTGCCAAACACTATTCCTAAGTGGCCTAGGGAATGTTTTTGGGAATGACTAACCATACAGCCATGCTTTCTAAATCAATATGCTGCATATTTTAAGGATATAGGAGCCCACTGCGTACAATGATCTCTAGTAGATGTCCTCTTGCTTTCTGAATGCTCTCATTTAATCAAGGCCCCGGATGTTTTCTCCCCACCCCACAGATAAGGAAACTGAACCAGTCAAGGGACTTGTTCACATCTGCATAGCTAACGGGCCACAGAACAGAGATTTAGACTTCTGTTGGCATGATTTCCTGGCTCAGCTCACTCCACTGAATTCTACATTTGCTCTTAGCCAAAAGGCCAAGAGCAAGGCCATCTACTACCTTTTCTTTGCCTTTGTTTCAGTGATGTCCCTTTGTAAGCCCAGACTACCTCAACTGTGCTTAGGCAGTCCTACAAAATGTGTTGGGTTTGGACATTGGCCATCATGTTAAAGGATCAACAGCACTCCTTGATAGGTGTGACAGCAAAGAGGGTAAATACAGAAGAGGAGATACTGAAAATGGAAGTAGACTAGAGGAAGATTTGGAGGGGTACTTACACTTATGGGGGGAGAATTAATATCCCTTTGGCCACCCCTCTCCAGCAATCAGGCTCCTTTTGGTGCTGAACCTTGAAAACACTGATTCTCATATTTCTCTAGGACTGGATGGATAGGCTAATGCCCCAAGAATGGGCAAGATATCATTCTACAGAAGGCTTGTCCCTGTAACATAGAAAACAGGACAGTGGAGGATGGAAGAAAAGCTTACTAGAAGATAGGCCCCACTGTTGATTTGGCCAGTATCCGATGCTTCAGGTGGCAGAAGTCATCCTTCCGGCCACAGTTTGATAATGCCTAGAATGAGAAGTTTAAGCTGTAAGTTCTCTGAAGTCATTAGTCTTGGTTTCTTGCTTCTACAGAATCTGTTTCTGTTTTATAACTCTATTTTAAGGAATTGTTTCATTGCCAAGAAAAGGAGAAAAAAGAACCTTCAGGATGCATTTTCTCTATGCCAAGGGAAAGATTTCCCCTCTTTTTTTGCATGCAAAGCTCCACCATGCTTCTGGTCTGTCTATCGTTTCGTTATGCTAGCACTCACAACTTTCTTGGTGGTACAAGTGCTCTCTGCCATGACCTTTCTTTTCTTGATACCAACGAGAAGTTAAGTATGTACATCTCTGATGCTATTAAATTGCTTTCATGTCCTTTTCTGACCCATCTGAACAGAGAGACAGAAGAAAATCAGGGGCATAGATGCATATTGTTTAGCTTGGGGGCAATTTTGCATCCTGCTTGCCAAGTATAAGCACAGTGATTTCACTTCCTACTCAGCTTTCAGCTTCTTGAAAATGTGCAGGCCCCAAGTGAACATTTTCTGGCAGACTCTTTCTTCCTTGGATAGACACTGAGTGTCTCAAGAGGGAAAATATGCTTCATGGTTTGTACGGATGAGATTTGCCTCCACCTGGGGAATATGAGAATCTGAGGAATAGAGAATTTTAAACATTTAATCTTTAAAGGTCACAGCAGCAGAGATTGGCTAGCTTAAGAGGTAGAATGTTTCTCTTTCTCAGAGTCCATGTTCCAGATGTCTTCTGAGCTGACAAGTGTGACTGACTGTAAAGAACCTCAAAGTCTTCCATAGGCCACTTGGAATGTTGAATGTTGAACTTAGTGTGTGCATCTTTCTATCTCTCTCCTTGTACAAGTCCTCTTTGTTTCCTGTTCCTCAAGGATTCAGAGATCAGGATCTGGGTTTTCTATTCTAATACCCTTTGCTCTTCATAAACCACAGTTGGTGCCACCAGATGTATTGTGAGCAGCAGGAGAATGGTTAGTGATGGAATTATCATACCTACTGAATAATGAGAAGTGTACAGGAAACACTGGAAATGATTCAGCAAAATGGGAACCACATGGACTATACCAGGCTTGAATTAAGTAAGTGACCAGGACTATAACTTCCTTCCTCTGAATCTTTGAGAGAGGGATAACAGGAGCCTAGTGAGATGGTTCAGTGAATAGGGCTTGCTGTACAAGGAGGAAAATCAGAGTTCAGATCCCTAAGACCCACATAAATATCAGAGGTTTGGTGGCAGCCTGTAATTTCAGCATTCAGGCGGCAGAATCAGAGGATCCCTGGGTAAGCTGGCTAGCTAGACTAGCTGAAACCAGGACACTCTAGACTCAATGAGAGACCTTGTCTCAATAAAGTAAAGAATGACTGACAAACATATCCAACAGCACCTTAGCCTCCCCCCCCCAACACACACACACACACGAGCCTACACATGCACCCATACATATGTGAACATGTATACAGACATACACACATATATACACATATACATAGAAAAGAAAGACAAGGTTAACTAACAGCAATAATTTCCCAAGATTACCTTGAAGATTGCACACCAACATCTTGTCAATAAAGGGACAGAGTAAGAGACTCACAACTTTGTCCTCTTCTTAGACCCTTCCTCTCTTGTACATATCTCATTTATTCCTTTTAATAATACCAAAATACATTTCCTTTTTCTATTTTACAGATAAGGAACTCAGTTTGTGTGGTTTTCTACTGTATCTCAAATACCAAGCAGTTATTCTGGCGCATAATAAGCTTTCAACAAATAGTTTAATGGTCAACAAATGAATAGGTAGTGCACTCTTAGAGGAGTTTTTAAAAAATCTTGCGCAATTTTTTTTAGCTACTGTCTCAGCTAACTTAGGACATAAGGCAGAAAAAGAATCCCAGAAAAATTCATACAAGGAGATCAGAAGAGAACCCAGAAAGGGAAATAGAAGGCATAATATAATTCATATTTTTTATGATTGAGAACATTGTGCTTTATAATTCCAAAGGCATGTTTTAAATTCACAAAATCTGAACATGATTTTAAAAGCAGACAATAAAATGCTAAGATAAAAAATACATATCTTCATAAGCTGTCAGCTTTCTTGACTAAGTCAGAGTGCTCCCATTGGCCAGGAGAGATGGTGGGCAATAGCATACCTGCAGTAGCATTACCCAGCCATTAGAAAAAAGAGGCATGACTATATGTCCCCAAACTAACTGTCCTATGGAGAGCCAACCTTGTTAATACTCTGTGACCATGCAAAAGGAAAGAACATAAAGAATTCATAAGAAAATGAAAAAGCCTACTGATAATATCTGGTATCTCCTGCATGAGACACACTGTTCACCAGAACTCTGCAACATACTGCCCCAGGTCAGTACCATAGTGACTTTATATGGTTCTATCTGACAGTTGAAAACTGTCACAGAGTCAGAGACTTGGCAAAGGTGTCACAGTAACTTGAGGGTGACAGCAGTAATTGAACCCAGATCTGAGTTTAGAGCCCAGGAAGTTTTGACGTTTCATTGTGTACCACCACCTCCTCCAGAATGAGTCCCTGAGGAAGAAGCAGAGCTTAATGCCTGGAGACTCTTCCATACCTAGCAATGTGACAGGAAGGGTAGATTAGCTGAGTGGGAGACAGGGTCTATCATTTCCAGTTACCAGTTCTGTTTACCAACTGACAAAAATCTTCTCCCTGGGCATTTTATGCAGATTTATGCTTATTAACCATGTCCATCTCTCTCACCCATCCTACAAACAAAACAAAACAAAGAAATCCCCCCCCTAAAAAAATACCCACCTCATCCTCAACTGCTATGTATTTTCAGTGATGATTAAGATTTGAATGATAATTTAAAAAGAGCAGGGGTTTTAATATTCTGTATTTTAATATATCTACTATCAACTGTGTGTTGGTTTCTTTTCCCATTACTATGAGAAAATACCCCAACAAAAACAGCTTAAGGAAGCAAAGGTTAATCTCAGCCCTCAGGTCAAGGTATCATCCATCATGGCAGAGATTCAAGGCAGAAGGAGCTTGAGAAAGGCAGTTACATTTCATCCACAATCAGGAAATAAAGATCAGTGAATAGAGATGCACGATACTCCTTAGTTCTCATTCTCCAACTCTACATCCCAGGATCCCAGCCAGGGAGACACCCCCCCCACCCCTACTGTAGGTGGGTCTTCTCATGTCAATTAACACAATCAAGATAATCCTTTATAGACATGCCCAAGAAGCCCATATTTCAGGTGATTCTAGATTCTGCCAAGTTAACAGTTAATACTAACCATTGCAAGTACTGAAACAATAAATGAGAACCAGACTTGGATGTGCACACCTGTAACACATGTAATTGCAGCACTGGGCGTGAAGTAGGGGGAATCTCTAGGTCAAGTCAACTTGGGTTACACAGTGAGACCCTGTCTCAAAAAGAAAGAAAGAAAGAAAGAAAGAAAGAAAGAAAGAAAGAAAGAAA
>CAJQZJ010005020.1:10612250-10649571 GCA_907164525.1 Lophiomys imhausi
AAAGAAAGAAAGAAAGAAAGAAAGAAAGAAAGAAAGAAAGAAAGAAAAGATGTATAATATATGTATGTCAGTCATTATTCCATCATATATACAAGCTTAGACTTCAAGCTTTTTTTTTGATTGCCATTTGCAGGCAGTCTTATACTAAATAAATAAATTACTTTAGGTAACAAAAGAAAGACTCTAAAGACTCTATACTGTAATTTAGTATATATTCCCATACACTACACATGGGCTGTGAATATATGTGAGCTCTAGGGTGCTTGCTTGCTGGGAGACCTCCATAATCTCTCCTGCCAGGATCTCTCTTGGACCTTTAAGGTGGCCATGATGTCTCTGAAGAAGTCAAAATAAGAAGACCCTTTGAGAATTGGGATACTAGCATCTCTCCCTTCTTTTTTTTTCAAACTTTTTCTTTTTTTTCTTTATTTATTTGTTGCTTCAGGTTACAACTCCATCATATTGTCCTCTTTCCCCCCTTCCCAGCCCCGCCCTACCACCCCCTACCCCCTAACCCTTCCATCCTACTCCTCTGGAGTGGAGTGTCCCCACATAATAGTCCCTCTCACCAGTTCAGAAGTCATATGAGGACCAAGAGCTTCCTCGTACACTGGGGGCCTACAAGGCAGTACCACCAGTGAGAAGTGTCTCATTGCCAGGGAGAGAAAACAAAAAACAAACAAAGAAAGAAAAAAAGTCTATGTCCATGTTCCCTTTGGTGCGTTCGTTGAGGTATAGATATCCTCTACTATATAGCTAAAATCCTACTATAAGTGAATAGATGCCATGTGCATCCTTCTGAGTCTGGGTTAGCTCACTCAGGATGAACTTCTCTAGTTCCATCCATTTGGCTGCAAATTGCATAATTTCATGTTTCTGATAGCTGAGTAATATTCCATTGTGTAGATGTACCACAGTTTTTTAATCCATTCTTCAGTTGAGGGACATCTGGGTTGTTTCCAGTTTCTAACTATTACAAATAAGGCTGCTATGAACATAGATGAGGAAACTTCCTTATGATTCCATGAGGAGTCATTTGGGTGTATACCCAGAAGTGGTATGGCTGGGTCCTGAGGCAAAGCTGTTCCAAGTTTTCTAAGATATCGCCATACTGACCTCCATAGTGGTTGCACAAGCCTGCACTCCCACCAGCAATGGAGGAGGGTTTCCCTTTCTCCACACCCTTGCCAGCATGTGCTATCATTTGAGCTTTTGATCTTAGCCATTCTGACAGGTGTGAGATGCAATCTCAGAGTCGTCTTGAGTTGCATTTCTCTGATGATTAAGGATGTTGAGCATTTCTTCAAGTGTCTCTCAGCCATTAGGGATTCCTCCTTTGTGAATTCTCTATTTAGCTCTCTAACCAAGCAAGTAAAGGACCTGTACAACAAGAACTTCAAGCCCTTGAAGAAAGAAATGGAAGAGGCCTTTAGGAGACGGAAAGATCTCCCATGCTCATGGATAGGTAGGATCAGCATAATAAAAATGGCCATCCTACCAAAAGCAATATATAGATTCAATGCAATTCCTCTCAAAATACCAACACAATTCTTTATAGACCTGGAAAATGCTATTCTCAATCTCATATGGAACAACAAAAAACCCAGAATAGCTAAATCAATCCTGTACAATAAAAAAAAAATATCTGGAGGTATCACCATCCCAGATTTCAAGCTGTACTACAGAGCAATAGTAGTAAAAACAGCATGGTACTGGTATAGAAACAGACCAGTAGATCAATGGAATAGAATTGAAGACCCAGAAGTGGACCCACACACCTATGGCCACCTAATTTTTGACAAAGAAGCCAAAACCGCACAATGGAAAAAGGACAGCATCTTCAGCAAATGGTGCTGGTCCAACTGGATGTTCACTTGTAAAAGAATGAAATTAGACCCATTCTTATCACCTTGTACAAAACTTAAGTCCAAGTGGATCAAAGACCTTAACATAAGGCCGGTCACACTAAATCTACTAGAAGAAAAAGTGGGAAAAACCATCGAACTCATTGGCACAGGTGATGCTAACAAGATGGGAATGGCAGGTTATAAGACAGACAAAATCAGCAAGGTAATCAAAAGTCCATATACCTCAGTTCAAAAAGCAGAATTGTATGCAATCCTTATGGTGTTATTAGATTTTCCAGAGTCTCTTAACATAATTACAGATTCTCTATATGCAGAAAGAGTTGTGTTGCACATAAAAACTGCTGAATTTATTCCCGATAACACAGAATTAACTTCTTTATTTATACAATTACAACAGGTCATCAGAGGTAAAAATAATCCATTATATATAACCCATATTCGATCCCATACAGGTTTGCCAGGTCCACTGGCACAAGGAAAT
Source organism: Lophiomys imhausi (assembly GCA_907164525.1). Classification (NCBI taxonomy): domain Eukaryota; kingdom Metazoa; phylum Chordata; class Mammalia; order Rodentia; family Muridae; genus Lophiomys; species Lophiomys imhausi. Next base: position 10,614,600 of record CAJQZJ010005020.1, read on the forward strand.
GAGGAAATTGACCAGTTACTCATAGGAAATGTGTTGGAAGCCTCAAAATTTCATCAAAAACATCATGTTAACAGTTCAGGTTTAAAGAAAAAATTCTCTATTACCTGGCAACAAGCAGGGAAATAATTAAAAAATGTCCTACGTGTTTTCTGTATAACCAAATTCCATTACCTGCTGGTAGTAACCCTAGAGGTACTAAAAAGAATGAAATTTGGCAAATGGATGTTTTTCACTTTGCAGATTTTGGAAAACAAAGGTACGTACATCATACCATTGATACATACTCAGGGTTTCAATGGGCAACTGCTTTAAGTTCTGAAAAAGCTGATTGTGTTATTGCACATTTGTTAGAAATAATGGCATTTATGGGTGTACCTGCACAAATTAAGACTGATAATGCTCCTACATATGTATCTAATAAGATGAAACAATTCTTTACATATTATAATATAATAAACATGTTACTGGTATACCACACAATCCTACAGGACAAGCAATTGTAGAAAGAGCTAATCGTACCTTAAAAGAGATGCTTTTTAAACAAAAGGGGGAATTAAAGAATCCCAGGGATAGATTACACAATGCATTGCTATCTTTGAATTTCCTAAATGCTGGTGTTTGTTATAAGTGAATTTAGTAATAAATAAATAAGTGATAAATAATAATTTAAAAGTTCGGCTACACACAGGTGACAACTTCCTGAACAGAACACCAACAAACAGCTCAGGACCTAAGACCAACAATCAATAAATGGGACCTCATGAAACTGAAAAGCTTCTGTAAGGCAAAAGACACTGCCATTTGAACAAAACAGCAGCCTACAGACTGGGAAAAAAAATCTTCACCAACCCCACATCTGACAGAGGGCTAATATCCAAAATCTACAAAGAACTCAAGAAATTAAATGCCAAGAAACCAAATAATCCAATCAAAAAATGGGGAACAGAGCATCTCTCCCTTCTAATGGCACAGGTCCTCTCAATGAGACAAGAGTCAAATTCAGAGGGATCTAGAAGTGTGGAAGCTCATGGCTGGGACTCTGTTGTTATATAGTTTGAATCCTGGCTCTCCCATTACTCATCTGTGACCTTGGGCATATTACCTAGCACACTTTGGTTTTCTAGAAGGGTACAGTATCTACCATGGGGGATGGTTTAGAGAGTAAAAGAGAAACACAGATGAGCCTGAAATAGGGCAAGCACCCGTCAGTGTTCACTGCTGTCACTCCCACTGTTACTCTGGTTCTTCCAAACAAGAGCAGTATAAGAAAACTGTTAAGGGACAAAAAGGTGCTTAGACTTCACACAGAGACTTTGATGTATAGATATATCCCCTCTTCCCTTCTTTCAGCTCAGAGAAGCCTCCACTCCTGAAAATCCTGAAACTGATTCCCAACTCCTTGGCCATTAAGAGAGGAAATAACTGAGGAGAGGCTGCAGGAACAGCTGGTAACCTCAGAGAGTACTAAAAACACAGTGTCTTCCCATAAGGATGGAGTGATTTAAGAAACCTCAGATAATGTCAAATCTTTGATACTTTTAGAGTTATTAGCCACGACATGTGTGCTTTGAATAGAGATACTGGACTCTCCTGAATGGTTTAGTTCCCAGAAGTCTAGGGAAGGATTCAACCTTCTGGGGAAATGACAGCAAGATCTGGATCCCGGCACCAGCTCAGCAGCTTGCTCCCCTGGGAAAAGCATATTTTAAAACAGTCCGGAAATCCAGATCTTAGGTGACAGAAACCCAGGGCCACATACTTTCTAAGTGTATTTTAAGTAACTTCTATCATCTTTCTTTTAGTTTACTTGCCTAAAGCAGGAGGATAACTATAAAGTGTTAAGCCTTGTCAGGCCACATAGTAAGCTCCAGATTCACCTGGACTATAAACTGAGACCCTGTCTCAACATTTAAAAAAAAACAAAACCACACACTCACACGCATATACACCAAAGCAAAACAAAACCAAAACTCAACTAATGTGTAAAGCAACCAGATCTGTTGTCGAAGTCTACAATTTTTTGTTCCGTTTTCTATTGCTCTTCTCCAGTTTTATTGAATTTAAGTGTAGTTAGGAGACATTGTTAGGAAAAATCAGAGTTCATAGTTGGTTATGTACTTTTCAGATGGGTATCCCTCAGAATGAATACAGTCGTTGGTGCCTTTGACCTAGAAGCAAAACTGAAAGTAATCATTCAAAGTCTCAGCATGAATGACTGTATAATAGGTAGTCTGGCCCTAGACTTAGGAAGGGCAGGCTTACTTTGAGCCTCTGGTTACTGGGAGAAGCAGAAGCTGACCAGAGAGTTAAGGTGCTCTCTGTGAATGAATCTTGCCCTGTCATCCACCTGAAAAAGTTAGAATCAGCAGGAGCCTACATGAAGCAGGGACGGACCTGAGTAGGAGATCAGTGTCTTTAAGTCAAGAGAGGATTAGAAAGTACAGTGTTTTAGGCTAAGACCGAATCACCTTACTTCCTGGGAGGCCCATGAACTCTGTTGGAAAATTTCTAGTACTATTTATTATGTTTATTGGTATTTATTACTGTATGACAACTAAGCATGATTGACAACTTGACTATTTTTCTCCTCTGTGCATTTTCTATAATTATTTCTCTTTTATTCTTTCTACATATTCATAAAAACATTTTGAAAATGTCGTTCTGAGTAGTTTTGCTAAGTAAAAGGTGCATGAGAATGTTTCTTAATATTGGGGTCCAGTTGGCAGAGCCAGAGATAGTGTCAACACAAATAGAGAGTCACAAAAACAAAAGGAAGCAGGGTATTGAATTGAGCTCTCAGTATTCCTCCTCTCCTGGTCACTCAGTGCTGTTCTCTTTTCAGGCTTCATATTTTAGACATTTGTTCATTCAATAAGTCTTTGAGAGTCTCTGTGTTTCAGGCTAGATGTGAGGGTATAACAGTAAAGAAAACAGAAAGGGTTCATTCTAATGCATCTTTTAATCTAGTGGCAAATAGACAATACAAGAGTAAATAGATAATTCTGTGTTGTAAAAAAGGCCATAAAAAACTCTAAGATGAAGAAGAGCAGAACAGTTACCAGAGCTTTTCTCTGGAGGGAGCTGGAGCAACAAGTCTGGGAGGATGTTCTTGAGGAAGTAATGTTTCCCTGAAAAAATACAGTGTGAGTTGACTCAACAAGGAAGAGCTTCTCAAACTAATCTGCCCCCTAATCAAAATTCAGAACTGAGGAAAGTTGTACATTCAAACAAAGATAGATTATTTGCTTGGAAACCTGTATCCAATGTAAAAGGAAGATAGTACACTGTAGTTGTAAGGTCTGGGTCCAAAGTGTGTTCTAATATGTGAGGACTGTTCTCATTGTCTTCAGCCTGTGGGCAAATGTCTCATGTCTCCAAGAAGAACTTCCTTCAAGAGAATATGAATACAACTTCATAAGGTTGTTATGAGTGTTACATGAAATAATCCATGTGAAGTTCTTTAAGCAGAGACTGACACATGGTAGTAAGCCCTCAGTATATTATATTCTCATTATTGTCATCGTCATTATTATAGTTACTATATGAGCTCATATCTCCCATTCTCTTGTAGGGTAAGGTACTCCAAATATTTTATTAAATCAGGTTGGGTATAATAAATTGAATTATGATGATGTTTGTCTAGCAAGCATCCCAGAATGCCTCCACCCATGTTCTCTTTAATGCAAATCACATGGTCTCAGGTACTAGTCACCAAAGAGGTGCTCTGGTCTCAGGTGTCCTGAGGCTATGGCACTTTCCCAAATTGCAGTGAGCATTTCCAAAGCATTGCATTTGGAGCCATTCATCCTTTCATACTGATTTCATTGAGGATTTTCTTTGAAGAAATTAAAAACTTTTATGTATTAAATAAATGAAAGATGCAGGCAAACTTATGGCAACCCAGAGCCTTGTGAACGACCAATGCATAGTCAAGTTCATTCAGTGAGATCCTGGCTCTGCGGTGTGAGCCCATGTGGGCCACTTAGGAGAGTTGGTTAGTAGGTGATTTGAATCTTACCATGCTACTCAATACATTAGAATTGGTATTAAAAAGGGTGAAGTCAAAATGGGGCTACAGTGAAAAAGTACAACTTGCCTCAGAGAGGCTAAATGGCTTCTGAGATTATACAGACATTTCAAAGCCCCATAGCTTTTCCCTGAAACTAGAAGTATTGAAGGTTGTAGTTATTACTTGTTGATTATGTCATATTTGTGCAGCATGTTGCCTTAAAATTTTCTCACAGGTGCTCAACTTTTAAAATAATCTGGGAATTAAAACACAACTTCAATGTCTTTAACCTATTAATTGAATCGGGATTTCAGAGTACAGGGACTAGAAGTATAGGTACTAGAAGCAGGGTACTTTTTCAATTTCCCAGGGGCTAAAAGGCACAAAAAAGAGGGTGTAGAGCTCTTTCCTAGATTTTTACAGGCTTCCAGATAAGAAAACTGAGGGTCTGGGTGTGGGGGGTTGAAATAGTAGAAAGATTACTGATGGTTGCCAGGGTTTAGGGCAGGGTGGGGAGGGTGTTATAGATACAGCACAAAGGAGTTTTACGGCAATGATCATTCTCAGCATGATACTATCATGCTACATACATTTCAGCATACATTTGTCCAAACATATAGAATGTACAATGATGAGAATGGCCTCTCACATAAACTATGGGCTACTAGTGATAACAGTGTGTCCACAGAGTGACATCACTTGTACCCTTGTGGCGGACGATATTGACAATGGGTAGGCTCCACATTGGGAGTATGGATAAAAGGTAGAGGGAAAACCTTTGTACTTTCCTCTTAATTTTGTGGGGAATTCAGAACATTTTTATTTTTAAGTCTTTAAAAATGTAAAAAGGAGAGACTTGAAAAGTCAAATATCACAGGGAAAAAAAAGGCAAAATCATGAAAAAACGTGATCAATCATTAGCAGAAAGGTTGAAAAGACACGCTCCAATTGCTTTCAAAATTCACAGAACCCAGGTCTCCTTAAAATAGTTTTGCAAAGTACATGGAGAATTCCAAGCATTAATATGAAACATACGTCCCGCGGATGCCACTAAACATGTTTAAGCTGCCTAAACCGAGGAGCTTGACATGAACCCAAGGCTCTGCAAAACTCAACAGCAGAGCACCGCGGAGATGGACATGCACTTGCTAAGCCGGCCCAGATGTGTCCAGGTTCTGCTCTATTAAAATGACTTGGATGAGAGGCAAAGTACATTTGGCACACAGAAAAGGGAAGTCAGGGGAGGGGTGGGACAGGACACTCAGCTTCACCAAGGCCTCCTTTCTCCTCATACTTACCTTCCCTCCAGTTTTCCTCCATACAATTTCTGGAGTAAACTTTCTATTGTGAAAATATGACCACCAGCCTTCCAGGCTGCCCAATACCAACCGCTTAGCCATAAGAGTAGATTTCTAAACTCTGTTTGGGAGTAAATAGCACTCTTCAGGGATTTGGTGTGCAATTGATCAAGTGTGCACAGTGCTTAGTGTGTATGGCTTATAGGAAGCTTCAGAGCATGTAGCTATCACCCAGCTATCATCCCTGAAATTGGTCATGTGAAGAAAGACAAGTGAAGGAAGTGATGATGTCTGGCAGAAGGACAATAAGATCCTAAGTTTTCCACATCTGAAAAGCTGGGATAGGATTCTTCATGAACTATGTATGGCAACTACAATGTAAAAGAGTCTGTATATTTTTAAAATTATGAGGCAAGTTAGTATGAAAGCTGAATTAGATATAGAACTTTAAACACATGGAGATGGTTAGATAGTAGAATGTTAAAGTCAGGTGCCAAATACATATGGACTGGACATTGGGAATGTATGCTAAGCCATATAACTCTCATAATTGTGGCCTATTTATTTCTGTTCTTTTGTATTGTATTTATAGTTATAAGAAAAAGAACCATTTTTTGGACTGAAAGGGAGAGCTGTTGGGGGGGAAAAAGAAATACCTTAAACTAAAAAAAAAAAAAAAAGAAGGGAAGAGGATGGGGGGTTGAGGGGGAGAAAGGTGGAAGGGTGGGACTGGACGGGGGAGTAGGGAGGGGATTGTGATTGAGATGTAACTTGAAGAAATAAAAAATAAATTATTAAAAAAAAGTAAAAAAAAAAACAAAACATTTAAGAGTGTCGTAAAGTTAAGGTGTGGTAGCAAACTTCCTAACATGGACCTTTTGGTAGGGCTGTTGAGGAGGGAATTCAACCATGATTTGGTTTGAACTTGATGTCTCAAATCACCTGAGTTTAGGGTCTGGTTTTTTAAAAATATATTTATTTCTATTTTACATATATAGGTATTTTAGCTGTGTGTATGTCTGTCTGTAAACTACATTCAAGCAGAGCCCAAGGAGGACACTCAGCCTTCTGTGCTTGCCATGCCTTTCCCCAGAACCCATTCTGTGAACCTACAGGCAGATGTATTAGAGAAAGTGTTTAACTCGTCGGTGATCATTTTTCATCATCTGATGTTTTTCTTCTCTTGAGGTTCTTGGGAAATGGAACTGATGCTTTCTGGTGGTTCACATTGACATTGGTAGGTGGGGTGAGGGTGCTGTGATTTAATGTGTTCATCCATGCATCTGTCTTCAGTGTGGAGTCAGGGTTTCCCTGTAGGATTAATGGGAGTGGGAAAGACAGTGTTGGATTCAGTTCAAACTCTGAAAAGAACAAACAGGCTTTTAAGAAAAACTTGTAAGAGGCTTGTTCATGCTCTCTTTTTGTCTTTAATATGTTTTTATCTAAGAGTCTAATTCCCAACCCTGTGCCATGTGTCTGGGCTACTGGAGATACTGGCTTTTATTTGCCTTCAAGAAGCTCTAATTCTAGTTGATGAGGGATAGAAAGACAGGAAATTTTAGGGAAGAGGAGCCTGTCACCTCAGGATCTGGTTGAAACCCTTACCAGCAAAGAAGTAAAAATTCCAGCACAATTAATAATTGTTTAAGGCTTTTCTCCCTTTCCAGCTATAAACACCATAATTTTCTAGAACCAGAAAATCCATATACAGAGAAAGGATGTGTTTAACTAAACTCCTTGTGCAAACCCAGTGGTTCCTGGTGTTGTTACCTTATCAGATTATAATTCCATCCATGACATCTCCAGAGCCTTTCTGTAATTTCATTATCATGATAGAGAGAAGTGGTTTCTTAGCAACCTTTTGAGATAGAACTTAAGAGTTAACAAAACAGTATATATGACTGATGCTAAAACAATTGACACTCCTTGAGGAGCCCCTACCCACACCTTTTTGTGGTTGTCTCCCAGAGAAGCCCATGCGCAAGCTCTTGGGTGAGTCTTACTTTCTTTACCTGAGCATCTCTCTTTGTGTTATTCCTTGTACTTAAGCCTACATTAAAGCATCTTTAATAAAATAGCCAACCCTGCTTCATAAATTAGTCTTAAAATTCTTTTCAGCACAGAGGCCATAAATCCCAATTTACCCAGACTTGAGGTCCCTAAGCATTAAAGGGACTCCTCCATTTGTGAGGATGAGTAACTGTGTCATGGTCCTCTCACCTTCGACATAGGAATAAAAGATGCTGGGATAAAAATAGGAGGCTAGTCTGTGCTTGAATAATGTGTGTGTGACTGGGGAAGGACAAGACATTTGAATTGGTTTTCAGGAATAGCTGAAGTTGCCATGCACTCAGTGGGGAAGAACTTTCCAGGATGAGGGTAAGAATCAAGTTCAAGGCTGGGATCATGCCATGTTGGGAATGCCAAATAGTTTATGTATGCTCTGGAATGAACTGTGGCCAGGAAAGTGGTAAAAGATGAGACCAATAACATATTTTGTGGTGACCCTCCCTTAGATGCAGAGATTTGCTGGGGTGCTACCTGAAGTTATTTTTGAAAACTGTTGGTCTGGAGTCTTACAAACTGTCATTAAATATGGCCAAGTTTGCATGCTGTACCTTGTGAGTTACCAGAAATCTTGCTACACATTGAATTCCCTTGACCACCATAGGAATTTTAACTTAAATGGTTAAAATAATCATTTTAGTCAAAATAAGTCCTAATCAGGACAGCACATTTTCTGGAACAACTCAGGGTGAAAGCTTAGACAGGATGAAAATATGCATCAAGATGTCTTGAAGTCATGTTCAGTTGACTGGATATCACCAACTGTTGGTTTAAGGGAACTTTATCTGACCTGCTACCCTTGTATTTGAGAGCTGTGTGGTGTTCAGTTGCATCGAGTACTGCTCAGATCACAATGAAGTGAATTTGGGAGTTTGGTTTTATCTCCATTATGAGTATAGCTGATTTGAAATGTAGCACAGTGTTTTAAGTTTAAAATGGTTAAAGTGCTTTTATTGTAAAGTAATGCTTTATTTGTGGGGAATAGAAATAAGGGTATTTGTATGTGAAATATAAATATACAAGAGTAAGGGAAAACAAAATCTCACACTTACGCAAGAAACTCAGAATTATGCTAACCATTTTTGGTGAACTTGTTTTGTTGTTACAGGTTAAGCTCACTAAGATGAGCTTTTAAAAACATAACATTTCATAAAGTCTACTACTTCCTTTAAGCATGCCTTTATAAGAATACTTTTCCCACTATAATCTCATTATTAAACTTTCTTAATGCTCTCAAACTAGCATGTAAAGGTTACAAGCAGTGGAAAGGTGTGTTATTCAGACAGTAATTTAATATTGACAAAGGATCCAACTGAGATTCAAGTTCTGATGCATCAATAAATACTACAAGCTCCCAGGTATCCAATCTAGGTATCCACCAAGTCAGTATGACATGGAGGGTGTACTCAATAAATATTGGTTACTCGAACAAAAGAATAAATGGATGAATAGGTGTATGTGAACTTTTGTTTATTCTTCCCCCACCAAATTCACAAAATCTGACAAATGCCCTATTTGATCTAGACAATTGGGATGTAAATCGCTCAGTTTTACTCTAAGCACACTCCTTGGGAAGCTACAAGTACAGAGCCCCGGTCAACCTTCTTTCTCTGGTAGATATGGTTTGTCTGCGGGATATTAGACAAACCATATCACAGAGGTTCTCCTCTGTGATATTAGCGACAGAGAAGACACTGCTGTTGCCCAGTTCGGCTCCTGAACTCCTGAGCTGACTCCAGTAAGTTCAGCCTCTGCCCTAGCTCCTAGAGTTCTCCATCCCTGCTTCATTCCAACTTGTCCCTGTCCATCTGGGCAGTAAGCAGTGGAGGTGACTCCTCAATGGAGAAAGATCACAGGGAAGAACGGTGCCACTGCCCCCCTTAGGATGAAAACAGTCCTTGGCAAACCCTCTGTCACCCAGCAACTGGTCCAACTGGAAACCTCAGATAACTCCAGTTCTGGCCAAAACTGGTTTGGCTGCTCTAGGGGAATGTTTCTGGCTGACTGACCCTCACAGCAGGTGCTGGCAGTTTTGCAAAAGAAAAAGAAAAGAGGGGAAAGGGGTTGGGGGTAGACTAAAGGAACGGTCCTTTAGCATAGCTAAATTCGAAACACTAAACTTCTGCTCACTTGCCAGTTTACACTTGGGGACTCACATAAAATTACTACCAGCCCACTAGTCTCAATCCTTCCTTCACCCTCTCGTCCTGTGCAAGGTAGTTGTGTGGCAATGCGGTGCGGTTGTTGAAACTACCGAATCCGGACGCAAGAAAGCGACTTTTAGCAGTGCTTCCCCCCATCCTGCAAAGCTGCTATTAATATTAAGGCGATCGAATCTCCGCTCTTTCTCCCTCCTTACTGAAATCGCACTCCGGCTGTGATTGCTCCGGTCTGACTTCACAAGTGGCGGTGCGATTCCAGCCCCGCCGCCCCCCCCCCCCCCCCCCCCCCCCCCCCGCCCCTCGCCCGGGCTCTACCCATCCCTCCCTTTTCCGCGCCCAGGCGAGAGCAGCCGATTGGCAGAGCGCGGCTTTCAGGAACAATAACAGTGGGGGGAGCCGGGGCACCGGGGAGCCTCCCCGCCCCCGGCCCCGCTGCGGCTCACGCCCCCCTTGGGGTCCCCACCTCCGCGCCGCCCCGCGGGCTGACCGGCACCCGGGCCCGCCCCCGGCGCCCACCATGTACGCCTTTGTGCGGTTCCTGGAGGACAACGTCTGTTACGCGCTGCCCGTGTCGTGCGTGCAAGACTTCAGCCCCCGCTCGCGACTGGATTTTGACAACCAGAAGGTGTACGCGGTGTACCGGGGCCCGGAGGAGCTGGGCACCGAGCTCGAGAGCCCCCCCGCGTTCCCCCAGGGACTGGGGCGCGCTGTTGCTCCACAAGGCCCAGATCCTGGCGCTGGCAGGTGAGCGAGCGGGCCGGGAGGGGCGTTGGGACCGGGCGGACTGGGGCTGGTTCCGGGGGAGGCCGGGCGGCCGGAGCTGAGGAGTCACCTCTTGCTCCTGCCTTCCTTTCCTGCTCCGTGGGCTTTTGGGTACCAGGTGTCTCAGAGAGGCCAGACCAGTTAAAAAGACCCCAGAGCCCCCTTTGTCTTCCTTGCTTCCCTGACACTCCCGCGCTGTGCTGTCAGTCTGCCTCCTCTTCTTCCTGACTCTTTTGTATTCCACTTGCCTCTTCACTTTCCCTCACTAGCTGCTTGCCCATACTGTCATTTCTCCATCTCTCACCTTCACCTTCCTCTCTGTTGCTTTTTATCTTAAGTTTCTCAAACTGTCCCTCTTTCTCTCCCTTTAAGGCCCTTGGTGTCTCCTTGGAGCAGAAGCTATGTTAGGTCTTTTAGAGGGGAGCCCTTTCTTACAGAAGGCATCTCTGACACCTTTTACATCTGGGCCATCATTAGGTCAAGGATGCCCAACCACAGCTTACTGACCAAGTGGCAGAGGTCAGGAGGTGCAAGTCTTCAGGTAGCTTTGCCTCCACACACCCCTTTTTGCATCTCCTAGAAGGCTCCTTGAGAGAGACATGTGGACAAACAGTTTCTAGTTCAGTTTGGGGCCTGACCTCCTAACCCTGATCCCTCGCTGGCAGGGTAGGGGGAGGGAAAGGAGACAGACTGACAGGCAGGCAGGTGGTCTCTTGGTTGGTGGATAAAGATAAAGTTTGTAACGGGACAAGACAAGCCTTTCAGCCTCCTGTACTGTGCTGTATCTGCCATGCAGAGAAACTGGCCCCTCTTCAGGAAAATACACGTGGCCTTCCTTCTGAGCCACTTGTAGATGGCTTGGGTGCATACCAAGCAGGGAAAAGGAAGTTATCACTTCCATCTTGGGAGCATAGGTGTAGCTGTTGCTGGTAAGTGTGTTGCCTTAGAGTAGGCAGACAGTCACCTTACACCTGGAAGACAGTCCCAGGGATTAGGAGCTGAGTGAAGACATTGTCGGGCTTTTGTGGTTTTGACACTTTTCCTACTTTTTACAGGGTCCTATGTTTCCTGTCCTTATGCCTAAAGATGAATCTAACATGAATCATAGACTTGCCCAGGATCCCAGGACAAGCTGACAGTGAATCTCAGCCTTATGTCTGATTCCTTTTTTAATACCTCTAGAAAGTAGGCTTTTGGAAATAAAGGAGCAAAAGCTTTGGGAAATATCAACACAATAAGGTCCTCTTTTTCACAGGTTAAGTCCTTATCACCTCCCAGACAGGCCCCAGGGACACAGAGCTGTAGGTCCACTCACCTCTAGACACCCAGGTCCAGGAACAAAAAAATGAGTGAGGGGACATAGGTTTTAGAATGGAAGACTTTATAGCTGATTGGGTTTTATTTTGTTTGCTTGTTTGACTTTAATTTCCTAGGAAGAGATTAGAAACTTATTCAGCAAGAGAATAAACTTGAGGAAATCATAACTAGATGTAACCTTAGCTTCCCTTTTGCTGGAAGAAAAGAGAGTGTGCTTCTTGATGATCCTATCACATGTGGATACGGAGGAGCCCAGGAGACCACATGGGTGTCAGGAGTCAATTTTAAAGGCCTCTGTCTATCCACTGAACCATCCATTTCTCTATTCAGTAAGCAAGTATAGACACATGGTGCTCTTCAAGAACTACAGAGAGCCTAGTTAGATAGATGGCAGCCTCCACTCTTTAAAATAAACACAAGTTGCAATGGGTTATTAAAATATATACATAAATACCTGCATGCACACATGCATGCATGCATACATACATACATATGTAGGAAACCTAGGCAACATCTAGAAACTTAGGAGAGTGGATGCAGGGAAGTATGGTACCATTTTCAGCAAAAGGAGATAAAAAGTGCTTCTTCTCATCTTGACTTTGTTTGTTTGTTTGAGACAGGGTTTCTCTGCATAGTCCTGGCTGTCTTGGAACTCACTCTGTTGACCAGGCTGGCCTCAAACTCCAGAGATCAGGTGCATGGCAGGGAGGAATGAGGACTATGGCAACTTGAGGTTGGCTAGACTCCATTTTGAATTCCAGCAAGCTGGTTAATTTATAAATTGGAACTGTTGCTCTTAGTGCGGTCCTGAGTGGAAGGGCAGGTGTGAATACAGGAATCATCTATCCTGGAAGGGCTCTCCCTTGTGTGTTAAACTTGGTGGTTCTGAGGCTTCCTTGAAGTGACTTCACTTGAAGAGCTTATCTGACCCCTACAAAGGCCTTACTATTGTCTCACTGCAGCCAGCCTTCTTGTGGGACTTAGGGACTCAAAATTGGTTTCATGGAAGCAGAGTTGTGCTGTGCCACCAAGTTTGGGGAGTTAGTTCCTCAAGAGGAGGGGAAGAGATGGCTTTGTGTCCTGGTTAATTATGTCTCTGTGCTCCTGGCTAATTAATTAGTTCTGACCTCAGTAGCATGGTTCCAGAGGAAGCCTTAGAACCCACTTTATGGCTTTTTGTGACAAGTGTGTTAACTTATATTTGCCCAAGCCAACCACTGTAGCTTTCTTGAAGTATTCCTTTTCATAAACCCAGGAAATGCCCAACTAACTGCTGTGGTACCTTGTACTTTGCCACCCACAGTAGCAGGTTTCAATGTGTCAAACTCTAATGCATGGCTTCCTTTGTACCAGTCTGCAATTCCAGCTTCAGTAAAAAAAATAGAATAAAATAAAATCTCTCCCCACTTTAGTGGCAGTTTGCTGTGTGTCTGCCCATTTATAGCTGTTCATCTCACAACCCTTGACAGATATCACCATGGTTCTTGTTTCCATTTTATAGATGAGAACACTGGAGCTCAGAGGCCACCCTGCAGCCACATACAAATAAACAGCAAAGCCAGAAATGCAGTGTAGATCTTCTAGCACCAGTCCCTGCCTTCAGTCTCTTTTGTAAGGTGGCTGATGAGCCTACACAGCATGGTATGGAAGGAGTGAAAGGAAAGGGAAAATGTCAGTGAAGTGTTTAGCCCAAATCAAGTTTTCCGGCCAGAGAACAGAGTTAGTGTTGAGTATTGAAACCCATTCTGTTCTTCCTCAGCTACCTGAAGAGCCTCTTTTCTACAAGAATCACAAACTTGCCCACACTCTCACTTGTTATCTACTTGTTGAAATCCTCTCACAGGAGTTCCCTGAAGGGACAGGATAATTCAAGACTTGACTCCCCTGTGAGCTGTGGTCTCTTCTTACTTGCATTTATTTGCCACTCGGGCTGTGAGGTTGAGAACTTCCCCTGCAAAGACCTCACTGTTGTCTAATTGCGATCCAGCCTGCTTTTGGGGTTCAGAGACTCAAAACTGGTTGGTGTAGGCTTTTATAGCCTTGCAATTCTGTCATTTTCCTGGGCACCTATACTGTATAATTATTGCTTGACTCCCTAAGTTCCCTTTGTAGACAAATGTGTCCTTACTGTTTCCTAGAGGCCAGATGCAATGCAGGAATGTGTGGCTACACCAGTGCACAGAGTCCAAGGCACCATGATCACAATGATGGGGTGACCCAGGGAAGACAGTCCTTTTAGGCCAAGACACATAGGGCTTCTGTGGAGTGGTTAGAGTGAAGATGATATAAACACTGTCCTCAGGGAATGCCTAGCAAGTGCTAAGCAATGGTAAAAGCCAAGCCCCAGTGAAAAGACCAATTCCAACAGAGTTTGAAGTTTTTCCTTTCCAGACTTGCAAGTGCTGGCTGCATTCAGTCTTACTTACGCTTACTCATCTAAACCCGTGCAGCAGCCTACTAACTAATCACCGAGTCTCCAGGCCACTGTCTAGATTGCATTCAGAATGATCTAAACTACTGTCTTATCAATTGATTATTTTCCTGTAGTTCCCTATAGCCTGCTTAATAAAGCTTCGCCTTCTTGGCATTCATATCCCTGGTGACCAGCCCTAGATCCAGTTTACCTCTCCAGACTCGCCCCTCCAGCCCCCCTGTCCTGCTTACCCCCTACCTTGAGGTATCTCTGGCAATTCTGTGAACACACACTCCTCAGCCAGCCACTGTGCATTAATTTTTGTCTGACTTGAGCTGTATAAGTGGAGTTTACCTTCCATTGGGGAAAACAGACTTGGGACCCATTGCTGGTCCCGCTGTGAGAGGGAATGGGCAAAGTCCATTGAGAGCACCCAGCCTTAAGGGCATTTCATGATTCTGCCTCTGCCCCCAAGGGAGATTCTCCCTCCTTAGAGCTCTCTTTGCACTGTGCTTGCTCCCTGCTTTTGACTTTTGGAATTTTAAGACTGTTTTGGTTAGTCAGTATTCCTGCCAGACAGCAAACTTCTCCAGGGCAGGGGCCTGAAGTCCAGGCTTCCACTTGGGCCAGGCTACGTTGTACTCAAAAACTTTGTGAAAACAAATGCTTTTTGTTGTTGTTGTTGTTGTTGTTGTTGTTGTTGTTGTTGTTGTTGGAAGAGAGGAGGTAGAAGAGACATGAACCTCTAAACCACAACTTGATTTTGTTTGTTTTTTAGAACAGAAACCTGCAATGGGATTTTGAGGTTTCATTCAACTTTATTCATCTGGAAAAAGTCACCATTCTTTATCACTCCCTTGACTAAAAGAAACCCCTCACTTGGGGGAAAAGAACTCCCAAAGCCACGTTCTTCTCACTTTGGTAATTTTAGCTCATTCAGGGCTCAGGTCCCAGCTTGGCACTGTCAGTCCAAATAGATCCTTTGCTCCAGAAATGCCTTGGAACTTTTACAAAGTTAGCAGAGAAACAGGAGACTAGCCAATTTCACATGCAGAGATTGTTGCATGTCATCAGTGGGAGAGTGCCAACCAAAGGATTGCTTGCTGCTTCTTCTTCTTTTTCTTCTTCTTCTTCTTCTTCTTCTTCTTCTTCTTCTTCTTCTTCTTCTTCTTCTTCTTCCTCTTCCTCTTCCTCTTCCTCTTCCTCTTCCTCTTCCTCTTCTTCTTCTTTAAATAAGCAAGTGAAAACTTTTACCTTAAGTTTTGACATATTCTGCTGACACACACTGGAGCAAAGACTGGGACTTGCCGCTGCCATCTGTTGCAGATTCTATAGGAATGTTAATCATTGAGGGTTGAATCTGATGTGAGCTTTAGTGTTTAGGAACCACATATTTGTTGCAGCTAAATAATATGGTGCTGAGGTGTGCTTCGGGGCCTGGTTTGCAGGCTGAAAGAAGTCCTAGGAAAGTTAAAGCTTCTGTTTTTGTTTGTTTTGTTTGGTGTGTGTGTGTATATGTGTGTGTGTGAGAGTGTGTATATGTGTGTGAGTGTGTATATGTATGTGTATGTGTGCATGAGTGTGTGTGTGTGTATATGTGTGTGAGTGTGTATATGTGTGAGTGTGCATATGTGTGAGTGTGAGTGTGTATGTGTGTGAATGTGTGTGTGAGTGTGTATATGTGTGTGAGTGTGTATGTGTGTGAATGTGTGTGTGAGTGTGTATTTGTGTGAATGTGTGTGTGAGTGTGTATATGTGTGTGAGTGTGTGTGTGAATGTGTGTATGTGTGTGAGTGTGTGTGTGTGAATGTGTGTGAGTGTGTATATGTGTGTGTATGTGTGTGTGAGTGTGTGTGTGTATGTGTGAGAGAGAGAGATTCAAGAGCACATTAACTTTTGCATTTAAAAATAACTAGAAAGAAAGGAAGGAAGGAAGAAAGAAGGAAGAAAAAGGAAGTTCAGGTTGAGGTCTTTTCTTCAGAAAGGAATTTTCTTTCCTGTGTCCCTCTCTCTAAGCTCTTTAGACCCTGAAGCTGTGTACCCTTGTTACCAGAAAAATCCTATAACCTTAAGAGATTTTCTTTGGCCCGTTTAAGTTCTGCAGGTTCTGAGTTCTACCAGGTGGTCTAGCTGAGTACTGGGAGGTAATGCAGGAAGAATGGGTGCTGATATTTTCTGACCAACATTCTCAGTAACTACCAGGCTAGGGCTCAAAGAAGCTACTCCAGCACCTGTTCAGTAAATGCTGTAGGTTCCAGACAAGTGGGCTGTATCCCCGCATGTAGACTAGACCCATAGGAAGTGTGAGAAGTCTGAGACCCAAGTGGGCTGTATCCTCGCATGTGGACTAGACCCATAGGAAGTGTGAGAAGTCTGAGATCCAAGCTAAAGTGGCGGTCATGATGGATCTGGGATGTGTTAAATCTCAGTGAGAACTGCTGACTTGGAACTGTAATGTCAGCCCTTAAGAAGCTGAGGCAGGTTCACAAATGTAAGGCCCAGCCTAGACTATACATGTACAGCAAGAGCTTGTCACACACACACACACACACACACACACACACACACACACATAAAGAAAAAAGGGGAAAAAAAGAAATGAAACTCCCACCGAGACGAGACTTGATAGTTGACTGATTGTGATGCTATGTGAGGTGATAATAGGGTGACCTGGACCTTCCTCTTTCAAAGGACACTCATGAAGAGTAGCTGGTTGGAAGGGGAGATGATGAGTTTTGTGTGAGGTCTATTGACTCTTAGGGCGCCACTGAACATGTCGGAGGATATGCCAGGAGAGCAGCTAACCATAGTTCAGAAGAGTCTGCCAGGGTACAGGTCCTACATTGGAAGTTCTTAGCCATGAGAGGGTTGATGTCACACTGGGTGAAGGCAGAAGGAGAGAAACATGTAAGGACAGAACTCTCCAGAACACCAGCTTTTAAGGACACTGTTGAAGAGACAAACCATAAAAGGTGACTAGGAATGAACAACCTGGGCTAGACTCATGATCAAGGGATGAGGGGGTCCTAGGAAACCAGATGAGGAGAGAGGTCTTACACTGCAGATCTTAGCTGGCTTCTGTTTCATTTAACTACACAGCAACTACTTCTACCCAGATGTCACTCGTGAGACAGACGACAGGAAAGGTAAATGTACATGGACAAGAGAAGACTTGCATGGAACGATATTTTTGTACTTTTTTGGTTTCTGAGTTTTACACTACAGAGGAAGGATCGGACTTGTTTTGGGGATCCCAGAAGTGGAAGTGGGGACAAGGAGTGGAATTCAAGAGCTCACTGTGAACAATAAACTAGACATAGAGAGCAGAGGCATCCTGGTAAAGGTCTCCAGTGTGGGGCTGAGTGCCTTGTCATGGGAAGTAGCACGCAAGTCAGGGATATTTCAGAAAGGGAGCTTGTCTTAGGGTAGAGGAAGGTTGGAGAATCTGGAAGTCATGCCCTTAAATACTGAGGAGGGAAAAGAGAGCTCAAAGAGATGGACTTTGAAGACAATGTGGGTTCAAATTGTGACTGCTGCTCTGAAGCTGTGTGACTGTAGAGAAATTCCTGACTACTCTGAGAATCAGGAGCTCATCTGAAACAGAAACTAGTGATCACTCACTTGCCCACTATGTTATTTTTTAAGGAAATGTGGACACGTATCTGGCATACAGTACATACTTCCTAATATTGACAGCTGTTAGGGGCTGTGATGGGCTAACAGTTGAAGAGCAGTCAGCTGACTCACACACATCATCCTTTATGGAAAGGAGTGTTGAGAGGAACAAATGCATGTTAAGTTAAAGACTTAACTATGTTTTAAGTCCTCCTGGGGCTTGACCTAAGCACTGAGGGTTCACTGTTTTCCTGTGTCTCGCTGACCTGTTACTCTCTTACGGGGCCCTTCATTGCCCTAGCAACACTCCTGGTAAAACACATGAAAGCTGCTAGACAAATGACCAGGCAGAATAACATTCTTGTTTGTGTCTATGCCCCAGTTCTGTTCCAGGGCCAGCAAGAAGGTGGACATGTGAACAAGGAGACCCACCAACACCTGCCTGGCAGTTTCCTTTCCCCTAGGTGACAGGCCTCTGTAGGGCATCTCTTCTAACAGCCCCACTTGCAGGAATCTTAGAGGTGGGTGATCTGTTGCAGTTCTGCCCTGCCCAGTCCAGATAAGAAAGGAACCTAGGATACTGAAGGACCTGTTGAGGGCTTCTGTTCAGTCTCTGTGTTCCACTGAAAGGAAATTAAGGTCACCTCGTAAGCCTGTTAGAGCCAGGCCTTGGTCCAGCACCCTCTGCTTGCCTTTACTACTTCACAGCAGGATACTCTTCTTTTTGTTGTCTTGGCTGGATAAAATCCTTGAAACCTGAGAATTCTATCTGCTTTGGATTTTATAAAAATAAACACCATAGGCCAGAGAATGCAGCATGCTTGTCTTTTCTGTGGCGTATGTTTTTAATGCAATCACAAGACTGCCCAGGGTTTTCTTTTGTGCAGATGAAAACCTTGAAACTTGCATATAGATATTTGTGAAACAAAACAAAACCTCTGTTAAACATTTCATGTTTAGCCTTCCAGAATTTAGCATTTCATTCTGACAACCCCACACCAAACTCAACTTGCTGGTTTGGGGTATTTTAATTATCCAGCATGATGCTATCTATGTAAAGTGGGAGGCAGGACAGCCCTACCACAAGTCCTTCAGGGGTCCTCACATCTGAAGACAGTTTTGTCCTGGGGTATTTTGTTCACCTCTCTGTTACTTCAAAAACACCACTTGCTTTATAATGTGCCTCCATTTCTCCCCATGTTAATAGCAACAAAATTTCCTATAATTT
Organism: Lophiomys imhausi; assembly: GCA_907164525.1. NCBI lineage: Eukaryota > Metazoa > Chordata > Mammalia > Rodentia > Muridae > Lophiomys > Lophiomys imhausi. Next base: position 10,633,471 of record CAJQZJ010005020.1, read on the forward strand.
TAAAGAACACATTTTTAAACTACACATACCACTCAGAGAGACAGAGAGAGACAGAGAGAGAGAGAGAAAGAGAGAGAATGCTAGGAGGCCTTGGTGAACTTTTGAAGTGCAGCGATTTGTTTATATAGTGTGTACCTCAGGCCCAGAACTCACCAGAGAAGTCTTCTAAAGTGTAGGCAAAGTCTGAGGAGAAAGGCAAGTATTTTGGAAGTTTTATCAGTATATTCACTAGTGTATATGTCTCTTTCCATTCAGTTGATAGGGCTAATTTTTCTCGTTTGAATAGGTGCAATTAGGTGACAAGAACAGGGCCCAAGTGTCAAACACACTGGATTGAAGTCCTTGCTGTCATTTATGTCTTAGGAAAGTCACCTCACTTTCTGTGGGATTAGATGTAATGATGTAAAGGATGTTCCATTGGAATTGGCACATAGTAGGTATTTGTTCAGGATTTGTTGAAAGGATAAAATCAGTTGCTGACACAGAAGATAGGAGAGGGTGGAAAATACTCAGGCTGGTGGTCATATTCCTTTCCTTGGAGACTAGAATCAGAAAATCAAGGTGTCTCTTTAAACAATGCATACTTATTTCTGTATGCACTAGCTTGCCTCTAAGGTTGAAACAATTGGAGAGGCAGGATGACCAGAGATCTGTCTCCATCTCCACCCTTCGTAGTCAGCTGCTAGTTTCTTCTGTGGCTTCCTGGAAATCGAAGCCAGAATCATATTCCAATGTCACGTTAAAATACCACATGAAATATTTGCTGTCTGTGATGATCCACACCACCATTCACCTTCATTAATGTGACCAGTCAAGAGTTATAGCTTCTTGTCATCCCGTGTTGGGGCTCATCCTTATACACCATCCATCTTGCTTGGCACTGCCACATAAATTTTCCTAAACCATCTCTTTCATCGTGTCTCAGTCTGTGTCAGATACTTGCAGTGGCTATCTTTGCCATGAGACCAGAAGCCAAACACATAACCCACAAGGGTGGCCTAAACAGCTGCTATTTATTAGGCATCTACAGCAGGGGTATTCACTTTGCCAGGTACTTTACACCACCATCACCTTAGAAAGCATTTGTTTCATCTGAGGCTTGGGCAAATTAAGGAACTTGCCTAAGTTCCCTCACAGAGTTTATAGCAGTCAGATTTCTGGCCCAGGACCACATGATTCAGTGCTTGGGCTGTTTTTTATTAGTTAGACAACTTCCCTCTCCCAACTATGCCTTCTACTCTTTGTGTTGAGTCATCTCAGGGTTAGATATGGATGGCATACATCTACCATCAATCCAGAAGTAGGATGAGGACCTACTTCTGTGAACCAGCATCTCCTGGGAAGTCAGGCCTTGCATTCTACTTGGGATTCTTGGCACATACTAGGCTTGTAAGTGCCTCCAACCCAAAGACCACCCTGCTTAGTATGTGTTCACTGCCTAGAGAAAAGGATAACCCTCATCCAGGGAGCATGGATAAAGAGAAAACTAAAGAAAATCAGGACAGAACCAGGTGATGATTGATTCTCAGGAATACCAGGGTCTCCTTGGCTAGTAATTGAAACAACCAGGATCCAGCTCAAAGAGCACATGTGGTTCAAGGTACTGTTAGTCCCTTCGGTGAACTCCTGTCACTTCAGAGCTTTGTGGACTGTTCAGCCCACTTTTCAAAGAATGTGGTCAAGGCCCAAGACCTGGCTAACACTTCTTTATGTTGCCCCTGGCAATGAGTGCTGCTTTCTGCAGACTCCTAAAGACAGACTGCCAGGAAAGCAGGAGTAATGAGGGTTCCTGCTCTCAGACTCAGGCCAGGAAGTAGGGATATCCTTATGTGTACCACCAATCAGTCATTCGTGCAGTCATTCACCAGTGAGTCATCATGGCTACTGTGTGTTCTGTGCATGTACTGGGAGGTGATGCAACTTAGCCTGGGGGACAGAAGATCTGTATTGCGTCCTGGCTCTGTACTGTCACTGCTAAGTGAGTTACTGTCACTGCTAGGTGAGTTTAGGGAGAGGTTAGATGTCAGAGATTCTTTTTTTCTTCTTTGTTTTTTCTTTTTAGGTTTTCAAGACAGGGTTTCTCTGTGTATCTCTGGCTGTCCTGGACTCACTTTGTATACCAAAGTGGCCTCAAACACACAGAGATCTGCCTGCCTCTGCCTCCCAGGTGCTGGGATTAAAGGTGTGCGCCACCGCACCCAGCTCATTATTTTTCTTTTTGAAAAGCAAAAGAAGTAATGAATGCTTATTTGCAGAGTTGTTGTAAAGTGTCATCTGTATTATATGTAGTTGACATTACACATTGAGTCTCATTTTGGAATTCAAGCAAGTCTGAAACATTCTATTACAGCTCAGGCTTACACTGAGCTCAAGCTCTTTCTGCCTTATCCTCCCAAAGTGCCGGGATTACAAGTGTGTACACCATGCCGAGTATCATTTTTTTTTTAATTGAAGTGTTTTATTTTTTTTAATCAACACAAAATTCACCATTTTAATTATTGTTTAGAAGATCTTTATTTTTCCTTGATGTGTATGAGGGTTTTGCTTATATGTATGTATACGCATGTGTTCATGTATGTATGTGCACACTGTGCATTCAGGAGCCTGCAGAGGCCAGAAGATGGCCTCAGATCCCTTTGAACCAGAGCAACACATGGGTGCTGGGAACCCAACCCAAGTCCTCTAGAAGAGCAACCAGTGCTTCTGACCACAGAGCCGTCTCTCCAGTTCAATGTAAACTATTTTAAAAGTGCATGTAGCTCAGTGTGTCTTCGTCTATTCTGTCACCATCACCACTATATAGTTCCAGAACATTTTCATAATCCTCCAACCCCCCAAATTATTATCAACCCTATTAACCTGCCTTCCGTGGCCACCAGTTTATTTATTGTTTCTGAATTTTCCTATTCTGAGTGACTCACAATAATAGTAACAGAATTATAAAATTATGACTTTTGTGTCTGAATGCCTTAGCTTAGTGCAATATTTTTAAGACTCATCCACATTGTACCATCAACTAGTGTGTCATTTATTTTATGACTGAATAGTATGCTATTGGGTGAATATACTATATGTCATCCATCCACAAGTTGATTGACATTTGTGTTGTTTTAGCTTTTGGCTGTTATGAGTATTGTTTCCATGAACATTGATGTACAAGTTTCTAGACAGGCATACTTTCATTTTCCTGAGTATACATCTAGAAATCAGGTGTCTGGGTCATATGGTAATTCTGTGTTAATTCTTTCAGCAACTACCAAACTGTTTCTATGGTAGCTATCCCCCTTTATCTTCCCAAAAGTTTCTCCATATCATCCCTAACACTTACTAACCCACTCACCTTTTTTTCTGTTGTAGATATCCTCAGGATAAAATGGAATATCATAATTGTAACTCACAGTTGCCCAATGACTGTTGATGCTGTGTTCATTCATGTACTTACTGGCATAGCCATTATTATTATTATTATTATTATTATTATTATTTAAGCATTCTTGTTTGATGAGACTATTGTGTAGCTAGTTCTATGGTATGAGGTTACTCAGGTGACAGGACAACCTCTAAGCAGGCAATCAGAGCATAGGAATATAATACACTATAATAAATACAGCATAGACAGTGTGGAGTGAGACCTCAGAGGAAGAAGGAAGAGATGAGTGTAGGCTGGACAGAGTCTGTGAAGCATGCAGGAAGAAGGAAGGCATGGAAGAACATGGAGCCTGGGTGTGTCTGGGTGTGTGGGCTCCAGTCATCATCATCAAGTGAAGAACACTGCTGCCTGTCACCCATTCTGAGCACAACAGTTAGGGAGGTCTCCAGCTTCTGAGTCAAGCCTGCCTCAGGCCTCAAGTAGCCTAGGGTTCTGTTTTTCTCAAGGTGTGCTTATCAAGCTGATTTGGTCTCAACCTGTGGTAAATGTTACAGCCAAATTACAGCAGCAGCAAAGTGACTAGTATATCATCACACAGGGGCTCACGACCTCCCACACTGTAGAGCTTAGTTTGAAGGCCAGAGCATGTGACTCCTAATACTTTTGCAAAGTTAATATCAACACTTCTTTACTTCTTTATTCTCTAGTTTGAACTACTTCATTTTTCTTCCTCTCCTCCCTTTTTTGCCTGTAACTGAATCACCTTTTAGGGATCCGTGCAAAAACATCTTACCCCATGTTTTGTGTTGTACCTTCTTTTCTTCCATGCTCTCCCATGTAGGTACTAACCAGGCCAAACCTTGCTTAGTTAGCATCTTGGATCAGACAAGTACACTCAGGGAGGTATGGCTGTAACTAAAGTCCATGTTCTCCTATCCTTAAATGATCGCACTTTTATGTGCACCAAACTATATTCATACTGTTGATTTTCCTCAAGTTCTTAACATACAGAATTGTTTGCCTTCACATCATGGCAAATGTGAGTAGGAATTATTTACTTCAATTTACAAATGGGCTCAGAGAAGAAAAGCAACTTATGCATATTTGTTATAGTCCAGAAAGATCTCTCTTGCTTATGAAATCCTATATTCAATTTGAGCTGGAGATCTTGAATTATCTTCTCATAAGCTTTTTATCTTGTATCCCCGTCATCGTTCATGCAACTGTCTCAAGGACCCAGACTCAATTTTGCAAAGTGTAATTCTCAGAAATTATTAGCTAGCATGCAGGAGGAAAAATTCTGGCCCTGAATTACACAGTGGGGGTTCTCTTATATGAATGATGAGCTCTCCAAAATGTAGACTCCCATCTATTTTGTTCCTCCTTTGTCTTTGGGTCTGCTTGCTTGTTTCATGGATGCATATATGGCCTTTCCTGAAGTAACTTAATTTTCCCCACTACATTTTTAAAGGGTTGAATGAGGTGATCTGAGGACCATTTCTCATACAGTGCCCAGATTGGTGAGCCTGAATGGCTGCCTCCTTTCTGCCCCAGCTCAGCCCCAGCATCAGTCTGAAGCCTGAATGGCTGCCTCCTTTCTGCACCAGCTCAGCCCCAGCATCAGTCTGAACTGCTGGTCATACTTGAGCTGGTTGCACAGCTCAAGAAGACAGAGCATAACTTGTTCATTCTTATTTGGTGGCATCTTATACTTATTTATATTATACAAAATTATCCTTAATTTTGTCACACTGAACACCGGATCAGGAAGAAGTCCTTTAATACTCTCCCATCTGATCTTGGGCTTTCTCTATTCTGTCTTGTTCATTCTCTTTCTGTGTATGGATCCCTGACTGTCTCAGTCTTTCTGCTTCTCTTCTTCCCTCCCATCCCTTCAATACCGCCCCCATCTTCTCTCCTGCCTTTTGTCCTCCCTACTCTTGTGTGTATATGTGCACAAACACCCCATGCCAAGATAATTTCATTGGAAGCACTCTCTTGAGGTTTTACATTTCAGCAGGCTTTTTACCTTAGGAAGAGTCAGTGTTGATATGTAGGAAGGAAGATATTGTTCTTTTAGAAACACCCAGGTCCCCTCTGCTGTTCATGCCTAACCTGCTGGATAGGTTTTATAGACACAGAGAGAACAAGAACAGGCCATTCCTATGAAAACAGAACTACGGATGAGTCCTGCCTTAGCAGAAAGGGCCGTTTCCCCAGCAGGGTGTTGGTAGCTAAGACCATGTCTTTTTCCTGGGCTTCTCCTTTGTACTCCATATTCTGCCTGACATTTCTTTCTTTTTTTTCAAATTAATATTTATCCACCTTCTGGTTATGCAAATAAAATGATTCGGGCCTACTGGTAAAAGGAAGCACAATGTCCCACTCATGGAGTGCCCAGCCGTCCAGGCCCAGTTTGAAGAGTGCTTTGGAGCCTTTTTCCCCTCCCCCACCACTGCCAGCTGTGTTGTAGAGGCCTGAGCTCAGCTTGCCTGAGGCTTTCCTTATTTCTTCCCTCTGTAATGGAGGAACTGAGGCTCACTCACTCAGACTTTTTTGATACCCAAGCCCCATCTTTGACCAGCTGGGGCTGAATTTGAGAAGCCTACACTTGAGTACTTTCTGGAATAGTTACTGGTTTAGAAGCATCCTTCTCAGTTTTACTAACAAGTTGTGAGGAGAGAAACCTGGCCTGGAAGAGACGAGGAGACATTTAAGACTTGCACATATGAACATGTGTATTCTCTCTCTATCTATCTATCTATCTATCTATCTATCTATCTCTCACACACACACACACACGCACACACACCCCACAGATCCCTGGAGATTGCATATAACCCACTCCTGACCACACGCCACATGGGCAGCAAGCATACTGCAGAATACATTTAAGATTCCAAGTGGGAACCTTTGGGGAACATAAGAAACAGGAATTCCTAGAGTCTCAGTTCCATTCCAGAATACAAACTGTTTTACTCTAAGAGCCATTCTCAGAGTATGATCAAATTTATGGCTCTAGTGCCTTTTTGTTTGAACTTCTCACTTCTACAATAAGAGACAGTCCATTTGCAAAGACAAAAACAAAACTCTCATATTCTGTGAGGTTAGGTTAAAAAATAAGAAAATGAGGAGAAATAGCATGTTTGTATTTGTGTGGCACTCTTCAGTACATGTTATGAGCACACAGAAACTCGAGGCAAGACACCAGAGACATTTCCCACTCCTGGCTCTTCCTTAGGCTCACAGTTCAGACAAGTCTCTGCCATCCCCTGGATCTGAGTTCTCTCATTCGTGAAGTGGGTGTTGGACCAGTTTAATCACCAGGGTCCATTTGTACTGTTGAGGAGCTAGCATGCCTTCCTTTCCTCAGCATGGAGTGCCCTTGCAGCCTTGACTTTACTTCATGAAGAGCTGCCATTCTTCTTATGCCTTTGATTACCAAACTACACAAACAAAGTTTTCTTGAGGAGATGCTTGGTTTAGAAATATCTTGAGTATTGAGAGATTCACATGTCAATTAAGTTTGGGTCAGGTATCTTAGTTACTTTTTTATTGTCGTGGCATAATACCATGACCAAGGCAACTTAGAAGCTGAGAACTTACATCCTTTCTGCAGGCAGAGAACCTAACCAGGAATGTCATAAGTTTTTGAAACTACAAATCTCACCCCCAGCTACACACCCTCTAGTAAGCCACACCTCCTAATCTTTCCCAAACAGTTCTACAAACTGGAGACCAACTATACAAACATGAGCCTGTGGGAGCCATTGCCGTTCAAACCACCAGACCAGATGACAGTCCAGGGTTATTCCAGTTCCAAGATTCTAGAATTCCATAAAAGGCAACCTTCTAGATGGATATGCAGAAACCCCTGTGCGATTCATTTGGTCCAGTTTTAGTACACTGTATGGTGGGGGTGTCCATTGGCATACACTGTTGATACTGTACACTGACTTTAGGAGCTATGTACAGGGTAGAACAGGGCTTGGGTTTGTTTGCCTTTCCTTTTTTAACTGGTTTGGCCTCATTTATTGTCTAGAATTTGAAGTTTTGGACTTTTTGAGCATTTTGACTCATAGTCAACCTTGTTCTCTTGATATGCATTTTAGAAGACAAATCTGACCTTGAGAACAGTGTGATGCAGAAGAAAATAAAAATCCCCAAACTTTCTCTCAGTCACATAGAAGATGATGGGGAGGTTAAAGACTATGGGGAAGAAGATTTACAGCTTAGACACATCAAGGTAACAAAATCTTTGCTTTTCTTGAACATTCATGGGAGTGATTTCATATTCCTCAGAGCTAAAGAATCCCAGTCTGGCCTCCTTCCCCATAGAATTGTCTCCTGATATCACAGGCCACAAGCTTTGTTTGGCTTGGTTTTGGGGGGATGGAAGGTTCTGAACAGCAAGTGCACTTCCCTATGGTTCACTTTCCAGAGAGTTCTCATTTAGATTGTACCACCAGTCACAGTCCTGTTGGCAGTGTGTGTAGTGTCATGGCTGCTGGAGATTTAGAACAATGTGCTTTTCCCTGGCACACAGCTCCGGAGAGGTCACGGCTGAATTACATGAACATTAAGCAGCTGTTGGTCTTGGGTAGCAGTTTAGAGCTAGTTGTTCTCACATTGCCCCAAATTGATGAGGTGGACTCAGTGGGAAAAGATGTCAGTAAAATTCACAGAGTGCATTTGTGGGGTCCTGGTTGGATGAAAAACTTTTCATGAGGTTACATTTCCTTGTTATATGCACCAGCTGGTCTCCCACTATTTGAAAACAAACTAACAAACAAAAACCCTGCTGGAAATCTTGTTCAGCAGTCCAGCTCTCTACCCCCTTACCCTGTTCTGTGAGTATCCCAGAGAAAGGAAAAGGAGAAGAAAGGTAACTTCTGCTTTGTGATCTCATTTGGGACACAAGGTCAAGAATGTCCCCAAGGTGTAGTCCAAAAGATGCAGGCAGTCCACTGTATGGCATCCATCCCCTGCTGTGTCTCTAGGCTAATGCTGGTCCCTGGTGTCATGGAGCATAGCCACATGTGGTCTCTGTTCCCAGGGTTCTCACAGTATAATGATTCATACAGTTGTTTAAGATAATCATTATAGTTTTAGCAGATACATTCATTTATTCTTTATTTCTGCAGGTAAAATTACTAGGACTTTGTGGTGTTATTCAATCTTAAGTCATGAGTTTACCTTATTTTTATTACCTTTAATTTCCTGAAAGTGGATGGTGGAGTTAGGCCTAGCCTGACATGGTTAAGTTGTGCAGAATCTTGTGTACTCTGGTTGTCTGTACCTCCTGTCATGACTTGGGGAGAGTTCATGATGACCCTTCAACCCTAGGTGAAGACTCAGCCACTTCTGCAGCTCTGCCACCCTCAATGAGAGCTTGGCACTTGAGCTGAAATTGACTTAAACAGCTGACCCCCCCCCCACCCAGGCCCTGGGTAGTCATGGATGATTCTCTTCCGAATGATCCTTCCTTGCTCTGTGCTGTCCTGCTGAGAGAGAGGCTGGCAGATGTGAGAGCAGGAACTCTGGTTACAGTTGGGCTTACATTCTGTTTCTCACTCTGTGGCATGTAACTCCCCACACCTCCCTGGGGGTGGTTCTTCCCCCTCTGGGGCTCCATTTGCTTGCTTATCTGCAACATGAAGAGAACTGAAAGCACCTCAGTGCTGGCGTTCTTTGAAGTTTTCAGTTGAGTAAACATTTGTCAGGCTCTTGCCAACTGCCAGTCCTGAGTGAGTAGGCAGTAAAGAACCAGAGAAAACAAGACATATGGACTGTCCTAGATTATAGATTAGAGCCGGTTTGGGTTTTGACAGCCTTCCAAACTGAAGCAGTCTTAAAAAGGTTACAAGATAGAATTCCATGCATATGGATGTTCTTGAGTGTGATTCCTCAAGTATGGCTTGGGTGGGCCAGATTGTCTCTGAAAATCCAGACTGGACATTCTATAAGCGAGTGACTGCCCAGGCACTCCAGGGGCTGGGGAGGGCTGGGAAGTTTAGAAGAGTGGTCCTGATATGTACATCCAGGAGGCTGAGTGCTGGAGGGGAAACGTGTTAGCATGACCGCAGTGTCCTGTCTGCTACCACCTATTTGTGTGACTTTTGGCAAGAGCACTCTGGTCCTCTGTTTCCCCATTTGCAAAGTGACAGGCTTTGACTGTGTCTGTAACAGGTTTCTCTAAGCACTGATGTTCTGTGGTTCTGTGATTCTAGGATTGTCTGGGGAAATATTGAGCTGCAGTCCAAGAAACTCCCAGCTGCCCTTGCCTGAACTGATTCTCGTTGTCCTACACAGAGACCGGAGGGGCGGAAGCCTAACGAAGCGGCTCACAAGAGTATCGAGGCAGTGGTGGCCCGGCTAGAGAGACAGAACGGCCTGAGCCTGGGCCACAGCACTTGTCCGGAAGAGATCTTTGTGGAGGCCTCACCGGGCACAGAGGACATGGACAGTCTGGAGGATGCTGTTGTGCCCCGGGCTCTGTATGAAGAGCTGCTGCGAAACTACCAGCAGCAACAAGAGGAGATGCGCCACCTCCAGCAGGAGCTGGAGCGGACTCGGAGGCAGCTCGTACAGCAGGCCAAGAAGCTCAAGGAGTATGGGGCACTGGTGTCTGAAATGAAGGAACTCCGAGACCTAAACAGGAGACTCCAAGATGTGCTACTTCTGCGGCTTGGCAGCGGTGAGTGCCCAGGCAGGCCACTTACCACTCCTCACAGTGGGAAGGGCACCTTCCTGCAGCTCCCCTTCCAGCAGGATAAAGGGGAGAAGCAGACCAAGTGCCCTTGAGGATAGGGAAGGAGAGAGACTTGGCTCAGCTGCCACCACAAGGAGGAGTCACTCTCCTCTCTGTGAGTGTGATAGGAGGCCATGGATGCGGCATTGGCCGCACTGTGAAGAACTTTAGGGAATGTGGCTCAAAAACAAGATGCTTGCTTCAGTAAGAGGTAGCATAGGGATTTAGAGTAGCCCTCCAAAGAGACCTCAGAACAGTAAAGAAAACTGGATGTGACCTGAAACACATACTGTTACTGTGAGCCAGAAAGAGACAAAGGAGGATCCTGCTAACATGACTTGAAAGTTGAGAGCATGAACAGTTATTTGTAGGGGGACATATGGAAGAGACTTTAGGAAATGCCTGGGTCTTGAAAGGCACAGTATCCAGGCACCTGGAGAATTCAAAGGCAGAGCTCATGAGTATGGGAAACACCTAGGGCACGTTAAGAAGGCTGCTACAGATGTGGAGGGCGGGTGATAAGGATGCTGAAAACCACCATCTTGTGTAGTCAGGGCTTGTTTTTGTTAGAAATGAGAATTAAAATGCCTTTGTGGACTGGGGGCATAGCTCAGCAGCAGAGTGCTTGTGTAGTATGTGCAGAGACCAGAGTTCAACCACACTTTGAAACAAAATAAACAATGAAGCTTTTGTGCATTGGCAGTATTCGAGGATTGGTAGAAAGTCATACAACATTCCTTTGGTTTGCTCATAGGAGAACCACCCTGGCCTTTAGGTTTCTCATCTGAAGTGGTGTCAGGGCTGCACTGAATGGGTTCTAAAAGGCAAGAGACTGGGAAGAACAGAGAATCCCCTGCAGAGTGTACTCTCGCAGTATGAAAGACAGGCGGGCCAGTACAGATGAGGTTGTTTGCCACATGCTCACAACCTCCATGGCCTCTGCCTTAGGTAACTTTGCTCAAAAGGAAGGGTAGCCTAGGTTAAAAACATGAGTCTTGTCCCAAGAATTTAAAACAAGCATGTCCCTGAAGAAGGAAGGTCTCCAATATCTGGATGCACGGTGTGCAGAGTCCATTCTTTGGTTTGTGTGGACGATGTGCTTTCACTCTACCCCTTTCCCAAGTGTGTCTTCATGGTGATGTCTCAGTACATCAGCCAGGGACATTTTTCTGATCTTGACACAGAGTAGCAAGCAGGGCAGGGATTACCAGAAACACCCCCCCCCCCCAGCCCCCACCATCTCACCATAGCTGATAGCCTGAAGTGTCCCACTCTCCAGCTCTGCTTTCACCTTGGTCCCAAATCACAGTGGAAGAGGTTCACTGTGATGGTAAAAGTGAGGTGTGACTCTCAGATTCACAGGGTATTTACTAAAGACAATCTCAGTGAGTGCCGTAAGTGTGAGAACTTAAGAAGGCAGTGCTGGTGCTGTCGTGCTGTGGACACTGGGGACAGAACCGAGTTTTCAGTATTTCCTGGTCGTTAGATGAAGGGCTTTTGCTTTGATTGTGCCAGGCCTTTTGTGAATTCTTTAGAAGGATGGGGAAGCACACCAACAGCAAAATCTCTCCACACCATTATCTCAGCTCCTTGGGGAAAATTACCTGTTTTGCATCGTCCTGAACTGAGTTTAGACTACAGAAACCACCCTGACCTTGGTCAGTAAGAAACTGCACTGTGTGTAGACAGGTCCCTGTTTTCGTCTTAAAACACTTGACAGTCAGACCTAACTCTGACTATAGTTGGTATCTTGGCCTGGCCAGGCTTTCTCGTCCCACAAGACTTGAATGTCATTGTGATGGCCAGCCACCAGCTCTTCTCTGATGTGTCACTGTGCTGTCAGGGTGAGATGGGCTACAGCCACAAATATGGGCGAGGTTTCCACCATGTCCACCTACAGAGCCCTGTGCTCTGAGGGGAGCAGACTTCCTGGAAATCACACACACCTCTCTCCATCTAGGAACTTCATTCATTAACGTGTGATAATTGATGCTAAAATAAATCCACGTAAGCCTTAATAATCAAAAGGTCTCCGCCTGTATAAGGTTGTATATTTTATGGATGTATACAGGCTTGGACTCAAATTCCAACTTCCCTACATTCTAACTCTGTCTTTGAAAAATTCTTTCATTTTGTTTATCTTTTCCTTCCTTTCTAACTTATTTCCTCCTTTCCTGGTTCCCTTCACTAATACTTACCTGTCTCCCCCCTGTGTCAGGCATTGTGCCTGGTGCTAAGTAGCAGTCTCATAAATTTGGAACACACACTCACATGTACACACATATATACACATGCACAACACACAAACATACATACACCTTACATATATGCAACACAGATGCATGCGTGTACACTTTGCCTTCTGCCCTTGAGGATCTCACAAGAACAGAGGGATGTGGGACAGCAGAGATAAAACACTGATTTTTGGAAGATTGATAAAGAAAAGCCGCCTGCAGGAAAACATAAATAGACTTTGAAAGTGAGTTTTTATGTAGGTGGGGGTTATTGGGAGGGAGGAAGGATATGCAACAGAGTCAACCACCAACTCTCTGAGCATCAAAATTCCATTCCTGATGCCAGCCCCCTTACAGCTCTGGAACACACAGTACAGTCTGGCATGCTGTTGATGCTTGGGAACTGTTAGTTCCTCTTTTCCTGCATCGTTTTGAAGAGAAGCTAAGATGGATGTGTTTTGGAGTCTAAAGCTGGCTCCCCCAAGCAGTAATTGGCCCTGTGACATTGGGCAGGTTAACCAACTTCTCTGCTTCTCATTATGTTTGAGAGTAGAAGATAGAATGGGTTTGATGTCTGTTTATTTCTTCATTCAATTACTCAGTAATACCACTGAGTACTTTATAAATCTATGGACTTGAGATACAAAGATAGCCAAAACACTGGGAAGTGGGCAGAGGGTGGGGTTAAAGGTAAATGTATAAATGTATAATTAAAATGAAGAGTAACCAGTTGTCGGGGAGGGACCTACATTTTGAGCAATCCTCCCCCCTTCTCCCGACTCTGGGAAAATAGTTATTCTGTAAACACTACCGAGAACCAGGGCAGAGAAGAAGAGCCAGAAAAGGAGAGGTGCTTGTGGGGCCTCAGTTCCACATGTCCTCCAAGGCCTGGGTTGGTGTGGGACCTGGCTTCTTCCTTGCTCTTGAAGGCTTCACCTGCCATCCTCCCATAGGGTCCCAGCTCCAGGGCCTATGTCCACATTGGGTGCTGCTGGATCATTTATACCCTTGACAGGTAATTCAGAACCAGGTTGTCCAATAGGTCAGGAGATCTCAGTTTTAAGTGGATTTCTCCCTTCATGGGAGAGTCACTGCTGACTCCTCTAGGTAATGAGCAGGTAGGTGGGAAAGACTAGGACACCCCCCCACACATGAGTGGGATTCAGATTCCTTGGCACCCAGGAATTGTAATGGAGTAGTTTGTGGGGGTGGGGACACACACTGAGGGCACAGGAGACTGCAGAATGGCAAGAGTGGTCTCAGAGGCTTAGCCAGGTGGTTCACTTCCCCACTGTATATTTGCTCACTGGTACTTCTTCTGCTCCTTCTCTGAAAATGGCAGGTGTGTCTGATGGGAAGGATTCTCTGCAGTGTGGAATCCTGGGGCTCCTTAAGAACTGACAGGAGCTACAAGGTTGTCCTCATTTTGCTCGTGAAGAAGCAAGACCACACTGGTTCGGTGTGCTTCTCTCAGGACCTTTACTCCCGACCTCCGACCTCCATGGCTTTCTTTAGCCCCCTGACTTCTTTGTCACCAACGCGGGTGTGACTTCACCAGCCTTCATAAAGGACCATCTGTTCCTTGTCTATGATCTTAGCCTGGCAAATAACGCTGTCGGGCTAGCCAGGGCCACTTATTTCAGTATTTGTTACAGTGTGAAATGTGGAAGCAGTGGTAGAGTCTGGCTGTATGTCCAACACAGTCAGTGTTCAGTAAATGGCAGACTCTCTTCCCTTTCCTCCCTTTCCTCTTCATGCCCCACAAAGAATCAGTGCTGAAGATTCTAAAAGCATAAGCCCATTGCTGCTTACAAGACACACACTGATTTATAAGACCATTCATTTATTCTTTCTTCTTCAACAAATGTTTGTTGAGATTGTACTTTGTGCCAAGACAGGAATAGATGCTAGAAACCTAGAGGTGATCAAGACAGAGACCTTCATTAAGACTATCTGCAAGCCAGTGGGTTAGTGTTTTCAAACTGGGCCATGGCAGTCTCCAGGAAGGCAGAGGAGACAAGGTGAAACAGAGCAGTTGGGATGCACTGGGCAAGGAGCACCTGTGTGAGAGGGGAGAAAAGGGGTGTTTCATGGCCTCTCCTCAGCTAGTCCCTGTTGTTAAACTTTTTAATTACATTTGTATTTACTTGATGTGTGTGTGTGTGTGTGTGTGTCTGTCTGTCTGTCTGTCTGTCTGTCTGTCTGTCTGTCTGTGTTTGTGTATATGTGGTGGGTACCAGGATAAGCAAGTGCCTTTACCAACTGAGTCATCTCACCAGCCCAAGTCCCTCTTCTTAATAGACAGGGAAAAAAACAAAGTTTAAGCACCCTCCTTAGTGTTATTCATTTTGGTGTGAAACACTTGACCTAAGCTCAGGTACTTCTAAGGAGCTCGAGGAGGAGACATGTCTTTGCCTTGAGGATGCTCAGAACTGTGTCTGGGGGCCACAAACATGGATACAGCCTGAAACTAGGTAGAACAAAATTGATGCTGTAATTCGAGGAGAGAGTCGGATAATGATTTCAGATTTTGTGTATATTTTGTCAGGAATGTAGGCATGGATGCGGAATTCTGACCAGCTGAGGGAGAGATAATAAGAATAATAACAGCAATTTACATGTACTTGGCACTTTACAGGTTTCAAAGCACCTTGACATTTTTATCTCTTTGGACTATTCCAATAGCCTATTGCAAGGCCAGGTAAGGATTATTATCTCCATTTGAAAGAAGAGCATGTGAAAAGAAGAGATAATGTCCCTGTTGGCTAGATCATAAGCGGGCTGAAATGTTTGAAGAAGAGAGTGTGGCGGCTGGCCTGCATATCTGTCTTGGCTCTTCAGAGCCGGATTGCTAACACCACACCGCTGTAACCCTCTGAGTTTCTGCCTTGTGTTCTGTCCAAGGTCTGTTAAAATACCAACTTTGATCTTTAAAATCCTTTGTGGTCTGAGCTGGCTTCTGTACGCCCAGGTCTCTGATGGTGCCTTGGAAAAGACAGCTAATGTCAGCCGGATGCTTCCTGCTGACTTCCCCTGTACTGGAGGCAGCCTGGCCTTTGGCAAGAGATATTACTTGGGCTTGAATCTCACTTGTCATAATTCCTTATCTGTGTGACTTGAAGCAAAGAATTTAACCCTTCTGAGTCTGTTTTCTCCTCTAAGAAATGAGAATCTTTGAGCCTGCCACATTCAGGCAGAAAACCCACTTTAGTCATTTAAAGTCTGCATGGGACCTGAGGTCAGAAATTTTGGAGCTTTGTGTCCTGTTTCTTTCATAATCTCATTCAGTGGCTTTGAACAAGTTACTTCCTGAGCTTTACTTTCTTCATGTACAAAACAGAGGTAATGATCACCACAACCATTATGGCTAAGATGATTGCATAAATGACTGAATTAAAGATGTCTGCCAGACTCGAGCATGAGATTGTTTGGTAACTCCTAGACTGAGATGTAGGGTCATTCCAGGATGACACAAGGCAGAGTACACACAGTGCCTACCACCTCCCAGCTGCTCTTCCTACAACAGAACACACATGTTGTAGGGAGCGACTTAGCCTTCCATTAACCCCTAGTGCCTCCTGCAGATCTCCTACTCCCGAGTCTAACCAAGCCTTAGAGCACATCTTTAAATCATTCAGATTACGACTGCAGTCTGGTCTGTTTTAGAATTTTCTCCTCTCGGCTTTCCTCAGTAGACTCCTACCTTCCCTCCTTGTCTGCTGACTAGCCCTCTACCTTCCCTCCTT
>CAJQZJ010005020.1:10649581-10669284 GCA_907164525.1 Lophiomys imhausi
TTGTCTGCTGACTAGCCCTCTACCTTCCCTCCTTGTCCTCTGACTAGTCCCTCTTCAGTTGATCCCATCACCTGTCTCAGGGATCATGAGACCCGATCAGTTCTTTCAGACATCACCAGATATAACTCTGCCTCCTTGTTGCTTAGGTTTTTCCTCCTTGAGTTTTTTGCTTTATCTTTAAGTCCTCAGCAATCTCTCTCCTCGGTGAGCAGGAACACTAAAAATAATTGGATTTTGAGAGAAGGCTGAAAAGGCTAGGTAAGAGTCATATTATAAAAGTAAACCAGGACTCACCATTGCTCCCCAGGTTTGAGTGGTACCAGAGAGTGTACCTTGTGCTGCCCAATTAGGTGTCACGAAAAGATCTAGTGGTGAGACTGGGATCATTAATCTGAATGATAGTGGCAATCTTTTATTTTAAAGACCTTTTTAAATTAATTTTTTCTTTGTTGACTTATCAAAATTACCCACAGCTGATGCCATATTATTTTCAAATTTGATTTCAAGGTGGTTAAATAACACTGGGCTTGCCTTTTCTTTCCCACCAGAACTCATTTTTCCATGGGTCCAGGGTATGAAGTGAGGGAAAGCTCTTCCTATCCCTTTGATACCTGTTAGGGAGCCAGACAATCTAGACACCTCTGGGCTTTGTCCCCTGTGACAGGGTTGTTTGCTGCTGGCTGTGCCAGTCAGGAAATGCGAATGGCAAAGATTTTAAGGTACAGCTCACTGCCCCTCTAGGTGTGCCTTGGGGCAGACACTAGGAACTTTTTATACATAAAACCACCTCAGTGATAGGTGGACTCATCATAAGGGAACAGGCAGCTCCAAGAGATTAGGTACCTTGCCCAAGGCCACAGGCTCAAGAAGACCCAGCTTTCATAGTGAGTCCTATCTTGCTTTTCCATGTGTCAGGCTATCTGATCAGTCAGTCAGCCCCTATTCCTCTGCAGCAATGTCTCCTCCCCACCTGCCTGTGGATTCTGGAGTGTTAAGACTCACACCCTTGTAAAGGTTTCCTGCTTTATTTCATCACAGTGTCTGTTTTACCAGGCCTCAAGATTCTGACCAGAAATTCCCAAAGCTTTATGGGAATTATGTTTTTAGGAAAAATATTAATTCAACCTCTCCTTCTCATCTTAATAGATAGGAAGATTGAAACCCAGAGGAAAGAACATGCCTGTGCCACATGGAATCTAAATATGTGTGGGGATTTCACCATCATGAAGCTGTGGCAGGCTGCTATTCAGCTAGCATGGATGGATGGAATCATTTTGACCACAGGTCTTACTGAGGCCAAAAGGCTGCCCACACTCTTTTGCTGTCCTAAGGAGCTCTCTGAGTTTGGGGTACTTGTCACAGAGACCCAGAGCTCAGCCTTCCTGCATGGTGTGAAGCCTTCTGCAGCCTCCTTGTAATAGATCACTCGGCCTATAGCAGTGGTGGGTGGCAACCTCCTTTGGGATTGAGCATCCTGCATATCAGATATTTACATTAAGATTCATAACAGTAGCAAAATTACAGTTGTGAAGTAGCAACAAAATAACTTCATGGTTAGGGGCCATCTCAAATTGGGAGCTATATTAAAGAAACTGCATTAGGAAGGTTTAGAATCACTGGCCTATAGCATGTTCCTAGACACAGGAAGCTCACTTCTGCCTTCCTGTTACACCCTTCCTCTCACTGAATAGCTGAGACTATAGGGAAAAGTGTCTATACAGGAAACATCTATTGGATACTTCTCTGTTCCAGGCCCTTTGCTTGCTGGGCATGAGAAATGAAATGGATAAGACTCTGTGTCTTAAACACCCTTAACAGCAAATAATTAGAATGCATTGTTTGCTTTTTTTCTTGGGCCTTTGGTATTAGGGGAGGACAGAGGGGCCTTTTTATACTACTGGAGTATTGGTGCTGTAGGTGGCTTTAGAAGGCCTCAAATTAAGGAATTTATTTGTAATTCTCTAGCTGAAGAAGAAATGCAGTAAGAAAATCTGAACAAAGTTTCAGAGTTGTAAGAGAGGCTGACTTATCCAGACAACTCAAAGAAAAGCCTGTGACATCTCTGGAGAGGAAAATTAGTTGAGGAAGTGCAGTCACATGATAAATTCTGCCTCCCTAGACCTTCTGCCCTCATGCTCACTGTTGCATTTGGCATCCCCTTAGGAGCCTGTGGGCAACACAAGCCCCCTTGGCTCTCCACTCCACTGGTACCACCTCAACCTCTCACCCTGGAACAGGACCAAAGGCCGTTTCATAGGCATTGAGTGCTTGTGCAATGTCTTCAATTCTGCTCTGGCAAGACAAGCACAAGCTACCTTGGCTGTCTCTAGCCATGTTGATACAATGTGGGCCAGATATTTGGGCATGAGCGGGTAGAAGAGCAACAGATGAAAAAGTACACTTACCTGACCGGTAAGTGAAGTATGTAGGCTCGGAGTTAGTTCTCAGAGATTAGAATGAGTTCTGGTGACCCTCCCAGACACTCTCACTCAATTGCAGAATTCCTCAGAAATGGTCTAAGAGAGTAGTGGAGGGACAGAAGGAGGTGAGGGTCCTGCAGAGTAAGCATTAGACGAGAGGAGAAGCCTGTGGAACCTCTGGAAAGTGGAGTTAGGTGAGGAGGTACGAGGTTGAAGGAGCAAGGCTCAGGGGAGCCCAGCAACCTGACCCTGAGCAGTCAGCCTGTGTGGCTTCCATATGTCCCTTCACCTCCCAGGAGATAATGAGGTCAGTCTTCCGTCAGGCTTAACCTCTTTGATTGGTGCTGGGTGATGAACAAGGCTGAGACTGCCCTGCTTCCGTCTCTTAGCATTTATGCCTTACGCAAGACATTAAGCAGATGGCAGCAGTGGCAGTGAGGTGAAAAGGTTTTTTTTTTTTTAAAGGAGACTATTGTTGTAAGATACTTAACAGAGGTGACAGTCAGCAGTATCAGTCCTCTGTCCTTTTCCAACATATCACTGAAAAGGATTCTCAAAGTAAGAAAAACTACTTTGCTGCCCTGACACTAGGGACGACTCTACTTCCTCTTTTTTGAAGGGCTTTATGCCCTTTCTCATGTCCATTTCTGTTCTGCTGCTCTCTGGTTCAGGCTCTCTGAGAGCCTAGCCAACCTGGGAGGCCTCCATGTAGACTGCAGGGATCTCACGCAGCCCAGGCCTCATGCCAGAATTACTTCTGCCTCAGCCCAGCAAAGCTGTGGCAGCATTCCTTGTTCACAGACTACACTCAGGAAGTGGAGAGGGAAGGGGCCAAGGACCAAAGAGCTGCCACTTGGGCTGAGGACATTCCTAGACCACACTCAGCACAGCTCTGCCTTCTAGGATCGTTTGAGCACTTACTCAGTAAGGTAAGAGGGACCTTTCCCTCCCCAAATATGTGTAGATTGTCAGACTTCCCACATTGTGGTCAGGCAGGGAGCCTGTGTTTTGTCCCCTTTATCTTCACTGTATGAAGATACCCCGCCAAGGGCCTCACCCAACTGTCGCCTGCCCATCCTCCAAGTGTATATCCATTGTTCTGGGGCGGTCCTAGACTCCCCCAGATGCCCTATGGCTGCCTCTGTTTCTGTTGTAGAGCCCTCTTGTCAGTTACGCAGCAGTTGTGACAGCCTATCACCCATCTCTCCAGCTGCTTGACTATGACTCTCTCAAAGCCACATAGCTAATCAGTAGCGTTTATTAGTTTTGTAATAGATTCGCACCAAAGGAAGGAGGCCAGATTGTCTGTGCCCTTGTAGAAGCTGAGAAGGTGCGTAGTCACGATAGTAGGTGAGAGTGCTCAGTGCCACCCTCCAGGGCATGGAGAGGTTGGCAGCAGTTGACCAGTCTGCTCTCCCTAGGCCGCAGAGGCACATCTGCCTGCCCTGCCTGGATCACCTTCCTCTTCCCAAGGCCTGTGCTTATGTCCTTAATTGTTTTCCATCAATGTCCTTGTTCAGATGCTTTTCAAGAGGGCAGATGATTGTTCTGTAAGTCTGCAATACCCCATGCGCCACAGTGTGTGCTCTGTCTAAACTCAGGAGTTTGCACTCAATTTACTTTGCACTCTGCAAAACTAGACATGTCCCTCAAACTCATTATAGACATCTAGAGATGAACATGATTTAGTCCTTTAAAAAAATCTAACATCTCTGGGCATGGTGACACACACCTTTAGTCCCATCACTCAGGAGGCAGAGGCAGGCAGATCTCTGTGAGTTCAAGGCCAGCCTGGTCTACAAAGAACAGCCAGGGCTGTTACACAGGGAAACCCTGTCTCAAACAAAAACAAAAACAAAAAACAAAAAAAAACAAACCAAAAAACAAAACAAAACAAAAAACTAACATCATGAACTCTTCGATTTCAAAATAAATCAGAATTGATAATGTCCAAACATATGTATGACTTGAAGACATGGGTGATCAGCCTCTAGATCCTTGAAGTCACATCAAGTGGCATCTTTTCAGAGTCAAATAAAAATAAGGTGATGAAAAAAATCAAATTTTATCTCTTTGTTGTACCATCAAACAGACTGTTTTCCTCTGTGGCTCAATCCTCATTTTACAAGAGGAATCACCAGGGCTTAGAGATAGAGGCTAGAGGGCACAGGATTTAGACCATGTCTTTTAGTGTAAGTCTGCTGTGCACCCATCACATCTGTGTATGACATACTAATGTCTTGCATGCTGAATTATGGACTTCTGCAGTGCTGAGGTATTTTCTATTTGTTCTCGAATCCTCAGTGTCTCTCACAGTGCTGAGTGGGTTCATGTATGGGTTGTGTGTCAGAGTTTGTGTGGTAACTGGGTTCATGAATGACTGAAGGAGGAGGAGACAGCCACTACCTTTTGTGCCCTTGTAAAAGCTTTCTTTACTTGGCTGAGAAGTTTTTCTCCATGGAAGGTGTATTTTCCCCAAAATAAACCTCAAGTGTGTATGTCAATACCAGAATGCCAGTGGATCAAAAGGCCTTTCTTTTCATTCTTCCCACAAAATGAAAAAAGTTCCTTTGTTACCTAAAATGTCTGTGCCAGAACGTACCCTGTTGTCTCCTAGCCCAAGTGCTTATTATTGTGGCTAATTTAGTCACATGTGTTTGAGGCAGAACAATGCCTCAGAAATTTTAAAACGCAAAACAGCAATCTGAAACATTTGTTGTAATGAGATGTAAATTGCCAACATCGGGAGTAGAGCCGACTAAAATTTGCAATGAAGTGATCCCCCTCCGCTCCCCCACCCCAACGCCTTAAATTAAAGTACTAGAGGTCCTCCCTCTGCTCTCTAAGGAAACAATGTGGGGCTTTTTGTTGGTGGTGTTTTTTGTTGGGTTTTGTCCTTTTTCTTCCTGAGTCTGTAATACCGAACACGTGCCTTATTTATTGACTGATTCATTCCCCATTCGCCTACCACGTCCTGAGCCTCTGTCATGTGCCTGCCTTGGTCCTCAACTATTCAGGAGTCACTAGCTTGCATGGTGTCCCTTGCTCATCATCTTTTGTAAGGAGGAAAGCTGAGTTCAGAAATGAAGTGACTTTCCTAAGGTCATTTACCTTGGAGTCATACCCATGTGTGTACCCTTCTCAGCTGCGCCTTGCTGAGGCTGTGGCCCTGGTGTGTACTTTCTACATACACAGTGTGCCAGAGGGAGGAGGCTGTTGCACAGAGCTGTCACTGGAGTTGAATGCTTCTGACTCAGGATGGTAAGAAATGATTTTCATGGAAAGCCAGTACAATAGCCTCAATGTTTGACAGAGCTCTGCTAGTTTCTGGGGAGATGAGTCTGGGCATAGGAAACAGGTGGAAGTGATTACAAGGCCTCTGTCTGTACAGGGTCTTGTGCTAAGTATGAGGGGCAAAAACGGACCATCAAGGGATTGAGTCCATGGTTTAGCAGAGTCAAAAGGAAGCACATGAGTACATATATGGGAATAGACAGTGGGTCCTAATTTACTGAATACCCACTGTGTGCCAGACTCTGAAGTTGTTCTTTTCTCCATGTGCCTGTGTGTGTGTCATTCCTTCCTTCATGTGAGGCTAGGTAGGAGATGTATAAATTATCACTTGAGATAAGAATTTGACCAGGTGCCACCCAGTGAGCCCTGACTCTGACACAAAAAGACAGTCCAGATCCTGCCTGTGCAGAGCTTCACAGCCTAGTTGAGGCACCAGATGCATTTATGGAGTGAGGATGGTGTCATGAAGGGTACAAAGGAGGGTGGAGTGCTTCTATTGGAGCAAAGTCACAGACCCCTACAGTACATTCAAACCTGGTGTTAATACCAAGCCAGGAGGGGAGAACTGCCTCTGTTTGAAGGATCATGGTCTTTTATGGAAGAGGTGTCATTTGAGTCAGGCCTTGAGTCACCCTTGGAGTTTGGACAGTTGGACAAAGGGACAATACAAGCACAGCCTTTGAGGCCAAAGAGAAGGTGCCTGTATGGAGGGCTGGGGAGGCCACTTGGACTAGAAAGGAGTCTCAGGAGAGTGGATTAACAGGACATAGAGCCAGAGAGATAACACTCAACTCCTGCTCTTCTAGTCTGCCAATATGGATGCAGAGTCCTCTGTCTATAACCATCACCCCTAGACTGTCCATTATGATGAACTGATTCTGAAGTTTATCTAGTCCTGATTTCTACTTCTTAGACTGTACAAAGGGTTACAGACATCCTTCCTTCCTACCCACACTTCTTCCCCCATATGTTACTTAGCAGCAGGGACTTACTTCAGAATCTTTGCCCACACCCATCAAAGATTTACCCCTTCCAGCTCTTTGTGCCCTGTCATAGAGAATTTACTAAGAGCCTGTCGTGTGCTAGGTAGTACTCCAAGCTCTGCAGCTGCAATGTGAGTAAAACTGTGCTCTTGAGGAGCTTCACAGTGTGATACTGAAAACAGGTAGAGGGTAGCTGGCTGCACATATAGCTTGCTAGTTATAACAGAGAGAATCTGGCTGTCCTGGGCCTTCATGGCCCATGATGGGGGACTGGTAAAGGGCTGGTAAGCAAGGTGGAACAAGGTCATGGTCATTATGGAAGTTACCTTTGGCAGCCATTGTAGTTCTCTTTGTTTGAGACAAGATCTCAAGTAACCCAGGCTGGTCTGCAACTTCCTCTCCAGATGAAGCTGGTTTTGAATACCTGGTCCTCCCAAGCATCAGTGCTGGGATTAGGGACATATAAGCCTTTGCCTAAAAGTCTTTTCTCTCTTGGAAGGAAAAGGAAGTTTCAAGGACTTACAAAGATGATCTGAGATCCAGTGGATGCAATGGCCCTCCCAGCCCTTTCTTCTTCCTGCCACTGAATATCAGAACAGGATGAGACAGCAAACACCTCAGCCTGTCCTTCTGGGAATTACATTTTCCAGAGCTGAGGAAAGTTTGAGCATTTTACTTATTCATATCTTGAAAATTCACACCTCTAGAGGAGACACTTTGGCATGTGCTTCAGAGTCTTGGGGTGCATTGTTTGTTACGATTCTTTATTCTCTGCAAACATTTGGAGAACACCTACCAGGTTTTGTGCGTAAAGGGAAAAGTAAAGAGCTGGGCCTGGACCTTGTTTAGGGCACATTTGGGAGATGCTGTCAGAAAGATAAGGATGCTGTCTGTCCTTCACCCCACCCGCTTCTTCACCTGAAGCTCATTCACAGGTAGTCACAACACTACAACATAACAGAGGCAAGGATGGGGCTCAATCTGTACCAAGATGCTGTGTGTTCTCTCATCTGCAGCTTTCTGACCTCTGCTCATCGTGTGCTCAGCTTTGTGGAAAGCTCCTCGGAGGCTCTCTTGCAGCTTGATTCTGCCAGCTGCCAGCAACTTAGGGTTGATACTCTTACTCTGCAAAGCACTGTCATAAGGACTTCTTCTAACAAGCTCACAGAGACATCCCCTCCGTCAGCCAAAATCTAGGATATGGCAACCGAGCATAGAGTTTCAACCAGATCATCACGCAAGGACTTAGTAAATAAAGAGCTTTGCACCCAGTTGTCCATAAGACCAAGATAAGAAGTTGTACCCCAAATTCATCACTTACTTAAGGTAGACACTCAGCAATGTGCGACTCCACTATTTTAGTCAAGGCCAGCATGTGAGACTATAGACTTCTGAAGTTGTTCTCCTAGACAATTTAATTGAGTTGTCTGGCCTTATTTAACCATTTTCTCCATTTCTTGGTAATTAAGACACAATAGATGATTAAAAACGAAAAATACTGTCATTTTAAAAGCTAGTAGCAGGAAGAAAAAAAAAGAGCCCCCCCCCCCCAGAACAGCAACCATTTCTCCAGCTTCCTTTCACTATTAAAATCTCACATAATTTGTGTTGATTACATTAAAATAAAAAGTGAATGATCGCCGGATCAGGCAATCAGTAGCTTAATCTGTGTTGTATTTTAATTTCTTGGTTGGATTGCACTTTCTCAGATCCTAGGTCCTAGGAAGGGGGAGTCCTTTTCATTTCTCCCCATGGCTTTTCTCATTGCCCTTTGTCCACGTGGCCCTCTCCATCAGAGGCCCCAGATATGAGTTGGTTGACAAGCACACAATTTGTATATTCTAGTAATTACCATCCCTTCTCCAGCAGTCTAAAAAGACACTTTTTCCTATGCAGGAAGATGAGTCTCCTACCATCCTGCATAGACACTGACACCCTAGAAGATGTCCCTCAATCATACTTAATTACAAAAGTCTAATTAATTCTTGGCCTCCCATTCTACCTTGTGAAGTTCATGCCTCATAATGCTTTGAAGTCTGGGTTTAAGTGTAGCATAAATCAGCTAGGTTTTTTTAGTCCCACTATGTGCTGATACATGCATAGTTAAGAATATTTGCCTTTTATTTTCCTTGGAGTTCTAGACAGATCTCTTTTCTTAACTGCCTAGGTCCTGCCATTGACTTGGAAAAAGTAAAATCAGAATGTCTCGAGCCCGAGCCGGAGTTACGGAGCACTTTCAGTGAGGAAGCAAATACGTCGTCCTATTACCCCGCTCCTGCGCCTGTCATGGACAAGTATATCCTAGACAATGGCAAGGTAGTGTTTTAAGCTCAATATCCATTCCTCCAGGTGCTTGCTAGTCAGAGGAAAGGTGGACAGCATGGCGGGGGGCATTCTGAAACCCCATGTGGCTATTCAGCCTCCCAACCTAGTCCTAGACTGCGGAATTTATGACATAGTAACATAAGTTTCCTGGGACTAACCCCTTCTTCCTCTTAAAAAATTATTGTGTCAAAAGAACTGTGAAACTAACCTGGCACTTTAAAATAGCTTATTAATGAGAAAGACTTTTTTTTTAAAGATTTCCTTTGATAGATAGAAATTCTTCCTCCCGTCCTATGAAACCAGATGCCTAGAGTGTGTACTGCTAACTCAAAGTGAGATGCCGATTTATAAATACCAACTCAGTTTATATTCATTCACTATTCACAAAGTAGATGCTCCCACCCCTGGCTACATCCTGGGGATACAGGAGTAAGTGACCATAGTCGTTATCCCTAAGTCACTGTCCCACAACTCTAGAGCTACATATAACTCCTCAAAACAAATCCTGGAACAACATATAAGCCCTGGTGGTAAGGAGAAGTCTGCCAGATCCCTTTGGCTAAGCAATGATAAAATTCAGCCTTAGTGTTATACTCCCTGCCACTACCACACACTTTTCAGACTCACCTCTCCTTGTCCCCTAAGAGTCATCTGTGTCAGCTTGTTTATCTTGACTCGTGCTTTGGGTGGTCTCTGTTATCGTTCTCTAGTGAAAAGAAAAGGTTGTTCGCCTTGGTTTGTATATCCCCAAGACTGGCCTGAACCAAAGAAAATGTTGTCAAGCTGAGGAAAAGAAACCTGTTTATCTTCAGGGCTCTCTTGGAAGTACTGCCACCCCGTGCGACTCTCACTGAGCGCTAACTCCTCTGCAGGGACAGGACTTGGTGGAGCAGGGCATAGGCCTTGTCTTTGCTTCACTTAGCAGGCTTTCCCACTAAGCTTTACAGAGGAGCGGAGGTTGGAAGCCTGAGCCTTAGCTCATAGCATAGCTTAACTTTTTCTTCCTGGGTGACATCAGGCAGGTCCTTGGCCTTTCTGGGCCTCTAAGTCCTTGTCTGTAAGATTGGGTTGATGCTTTCCATAGGCCATTTTGGAGTGAAAGTGTGTATCTAAGTTTGATAAACTTCCCAAATTGAAGATAGAAAACACGTTTTGTGTCTCTTTGTTTTCCTTTTAGTCATGAACACATTGTGGAGTGATTGAAGAATTTTTCTTAAGTAGCTTCCAAGAGAAATTTGTTTCTCTCTTGCTTTGAAGGCTGCCAGGCAGCTTCTGAGCTCTGCTGCAAAAGTAACATTCTTTCCCAAGCAAATAGGTCCCAGAAAGCTTATTTAGTTTTAACACACACATTAAACAGTGCCTCTTGAAAAATGCCTCTTCTGCTTTTTACTAGCCACTGCTCTAAATTTCACTCACATTTTCTTTGAGACTAATTTGTAGTTAGGCAGAGGACTTTGTGGACAGGGAGGAAAGGAAGAAGAGGCACTAGAAATGAATGGCATCCCTTCAGGACAGTAGGTGTCACATGCCAATAGTTGCTCTTATTGTTCCCTGGTCTGCTGTCTGGCCTGACCCTTCCTTCTCCTGTGTGAGCAGAAGGTCAAATCTCTGCAAGGCCTGGAAATCTGGAATCTTATCTATTTGCTACTAGAAAGGAGTATTGTCCTATAAAATACTTCACAAAGTAGTTCTTGAAGGCCCATCCTATCAGATGCTGTATTTTTATAACCTTCCCTGACACGGAAAGCTAACATGTTTGTTAATCAAATGTTACAATGGTTTGCATAAAATTCCTTGCCACATAGATCACTTTCTGATTCTGATAAAGTCCGCTACTCTATCTAAGATGTTTTTACTTAAAAATAAAAATTAAAAAAAAAACCTTATTGAATTGTAAAACTGCAAAGACCATTAAATAGTCTAACTTACAACTTACCCATTAAGTAACAGATCTTGAAAATGCACCTAGAGCCTCCTCTGCTCTGTGTGACTGGTTAGAGGTGGGCAGAAACTGAAAGCCAGATCTCCTAGTTCCTAAGCCAGGAAGGGCTCTTTTCAGACTGTCCTACTGTGCGCCTGGGAACTGCACATTGCCCCAGCTAGCCATGCCTGTGCTAGCCTTTGTCTCGGTTGCTCAGCCTGGACCTGCGATGGATCTTCCTGAGACCAAGGGACCATTTCTGTCCATGCTATGGCACTGACATTGTACTCAGGTAGATACCAGAAAATACCTTGTTCTCTTAAGGAAGAGCTGCTCATCAGAGATGAAACCAAAGTCATGACGATATATTAAATATGCCCATATGTTTAGTACTGCTCGGAGTTTAGACTGGTCTTGACCACTCTGCCGGGGGCAGAAGGGGGAAGCCCTGACCTCTCCCACTTCAGTGTTCATGGCAGGTAGGACAGAGTCGGGTAGTGGTGGCTATAGTGAGCTGGTGCCCCACAAGGCGTGTAACAACCCTGCGGTAGGTAAGCATCATTCCCTGGGGGGTAGACTGGGTATGGACAGCTGAGTAGCTTAAAATGGCAGGACTTTGTCATTTTAAGGACATCCCTTCCTTTCCTGACCAGAGGGCACATATCCTAATCGGAAAAGGGTGGACAAAGATGTCTCAACCCCTAGCTGTGTGTTCTCACTCTCAGTTCATCCCACTTACTAGCTGATTCCCCCTCTGGGAGCTGGAGGATGATCTGTGTGGTTGGGAAAAGTGAGGCTCAGAGAAGCATGGTAAGGATCCACACCCAGGCTGGCAGCAGAAGCCCATCCTGCTCCGGTCCCAGCACTGGAAGAAGGAGGGGGGATGTTCAGAGCCTTTACAGAGGAATGGACTTAGTGTCTTAGTGATAGAATGGAGCCAGGCTGATGAGGTCAGGTCCGATGTGGTAAGAAATAGGAAGCCATTGAAAATTCCAAAGGGTTGGCATAAAAACACGGAGTTAAAGCATCCTCCTAGATGCTGAGGTCATCTAGAAGGAAAGCACTGTTTTAGGGAAGTGGCTGTCAGTGATTAGAGGTTGAGCTGGACGGAGCAGCCACTGGCAAGAAAACCAGTCAGCTGGGCTTTATTCCAGTTTCCATCTGCCTGCGGTATACTGTACTGGGAGCTGGCCCAGGATGTGGCCTGCAGGTGCAGAAGATGCAAACTGAAACCTATAATAATGAAAGGTTGCTGTTAGGGGTGTGTTTTCCAACCACACCAGCCCCACCTCGGCACTTAGGCTACATCAAGGCAGACCAGGAGAGCATGAACTAGGTTATACATACTTGGGACTGAATTTTCGTTTTTAAATTGGGCGATTGTATGTCTTTCAGAAAGTAATTTTATTCCCCAAATTTGTGTTCACATGTAAAATGAGAAGAGCAGTTTCTACGTGCTTCTAACTCTTAAGGACATTGTGAGAATTAAGGAAGTTGAGTTCATTATAGGCACTCAAATATGGCTCCTTTTTCTTCTAGAACATTGGCTTACATGACTTCACCTTTCTCGAAAACTAATAAGTTAAGCCGGGCTTAATTAAATTAATTAATTAATTAAATTAAGTGCACGCTTATGGTCCCAGCAGTCAAAAGACTGATGCAGGAGATTTGCTGCTTATGTCTCTGCTTTTCTCTTTCAGAATCTAGTCTAGAGCAAAGTCCCATCTCAGGAAGCTTGTGTGGCTGGCTTCAGAGTGTCATCAAGGGAGGGACACAGGTCCATCAGGAACCTTGCACTCAGCATGCCTGCTCACCTGGCACAGACACTATCCGCCTCAGTTCAGACATGAAGGGGGGGTTGACCTTGAGTTCTCCTTGCTAAGGCATCTGGGTGCAGCACATCTCACCCCAGCCTGCTTATCTTTCTGAGCAGAACAAATTGATTTGCAGTACTGAGGTGCTCAGCGCACAGAGGCCAGGTGGGTCTGGTGATCTGGCCTCCCACTGTGGGCTGAATGACCTTTTGAGCTAAAAGAGGTGAAACTGGATGTGGCATGTAGAACATTTACTTAGCAACAAGAGTGAGTTGCCTGGTTGTTTTGTTTTGATAGTTAGAAAAGCTCAGTAATTGATGAAGTATTGCTGGCTGGCCTGGCTGCCCATCTTCTGTGTCTACCTTTCTTCCCAAGCCAAGCTTCAGTAGAAGGACCTTTAATCATTTCTTGAGCAATTGATCTTACATTCTGCCATCAGTGTGTGTGTGTGTGTGTGTGTGTGTGTGTGTGTGTGTGCCATCTCAGGCCAGCACCTCTCCAAGATGTCTCCTGATCTGGTGATGATCAGCAGGTCTTTATGAAAACAAAGGCCTTTGGCAGAGCCTTCTTACACCCCTTTGGAAAGGTCAGCTCATTAGCAGCTGCCCCCCCCCTCCATCCCCTGCAGTCCACAAGCACAGCAGAAACTCAACCTAAATGACAATGTCAAGGTCAAAACTGTTTTTTTTTTTTTTTTAATGATGAACTTTAGTTTTGGTTTGCAAGTTGTTAAGGACCAAAAATGAGGACAAATTTTAAAGCTGTAGCTCATTGCTAAACATTCTGGAAGCAGAGAGGGTACAATGATTTATTGGCTGTCACTGTCACTCTGGCTGTTTCTCTTCTAGGGAACATGAAATTGTGTTCTGGTGTGTGTGCTACCAAAATCAAACTGGATACATTGTGGTCGCATTTAATTTCTTAAAATCCTAGGTGTTCTGAGCCAGAAGAATGAACTTTGAGAGGAAATCCAAGTCTCCCACTTTGTAAATAGGAAAGCAGTAGTTTGAGCTGGGGAAGGGCTCAAACAGCTACATTCCTGCTGGCTGCAGAGGCAGGCAGCTGCTTGGCTCCTGCCAGCTGGCAGGGGTTTTGTAACTTAGCTCTAAATTAGAATTCTCTAGGGAGGTAAACCATCCTAATGTCTAGGCCACACCCAGACCGACTATATCAGAATCTTGGAGAGGAAGTCGAGGCACCATTGATCGTTATAGCTGGGTGACCCCTACGTGCAGCCTTCATCATGTTACCAGGAGGTATGCCTTAGAATGTGCAGATAAAAGAGAGGCTGATCTTTCTAGAGTATGACTGACACACATAAGCACATGTGTCCTGAGCATGGGTCAGGCTCAGAGCAGCCATGGAATAACATGAGTACAGTTTAGAATCCCAGCTCTGCCACTAATGAGTTGAGTGACTTCTAAAGTCACTTCATCGTGCTGAACTTGGTTTTCCCATCAGAAATGACGATGGTATCACAGCACCTTCTGTTTAAGAGAATGAAGTAAGAGCTTTAGAATGAGGCCTTGTGCACTGCAGGGATTCTGTGAGTGGTGCTGTGGTCTGTGGCGTGGATCTCTTACACTGGAGAAGTGGTGTTTTAGAGGATAGAAGCTGCCTCCAGCTGCCTTCCTGTCAGACTAAACAGGTGTGGTGTTCTTACCTTTTTCAGGTCCATCTGGGAAGCGGGATTTGGGTTGACGAGGAGAAATGGCACCAGCTACAAGTAACCCAAGGAGATTCTAAGTACACGAAGAACTTGGCAGTCATGATCTGGGGAACAGATGTTCTGAAAAACAGAAGTGTCACAGGAGTCGCCACAAAAAAAAAGAAGGATGCAATCCCAAAGCCGCCCCTCTCTCCTCACAAGCTAAGCATCGTCAGAGGTAGCCCACCCCGTGGGAGCACAATGCTGGACAGCCTGTCCCTCACTCTGTCAGAAATGTGTTATTCAGGATTCAATTAGGTGAATGCTCACTGAAGCCCCTGCATACCAGGCCCTGAGTGGGACACGGGAACATCATAGCTGTCACCAGAGACCTCACACTGGGCAGGACAAATGAATGTGGACAGTGCCACAAACACTACTCGAGGATGACACATGTGAGAGGGACAGTGGCTGTGCCGGGAATTGTCAGGAGGAGAAAATGCCCCTCGCTGGGAAAGCTGAGTAGAGGCCCAGGGAGAAGGGTTTACTGACTAGGGTCTTTCGATGCTCATCAGACGCAGAGATGGGGGCAAGTGAAGAGGAGAAGTTCTTGGGGGGCAGAAGCATCTTGAACAGGGAAATGCAAATGGAAAAGGAGTGTGTCTAGACAGCGGTAAAGGCCAAAGCTGGGGAAACTTCTTATTCTAGCAGTGTCTAGAGTAGTGGATGAGATGAAGGACGGTTGAGGAAGCTTCATTTCTGGTGCTGAGGAAGGCAGGCAGAGGATCAGGAAGTCATTTGTCAGCCAAAGATATGGCTACATTCCATTCTCCTTATTCGTCTTCCCTCCCTCCCTCCTTCCTTTCTTCCCGTTCCTCATTTCTTTCTCTGCTTCCATGTTCCTTCCCTACTTCCTTCCTCCTTTTTCTTACCTTCCTACTCTCTTCTTTCCTTTGCCCCTCTCATCCATTCCATAAATTTTTACTCTTCGCTAGACCCTCTCCTGGGGTTTAAGAACACAAAGGACAAGACACAGTGTGTATCTAAAAGGAGTTGAGTCTCACAGGGAAAATTACATAAGAACAATAGTCCTGTATAGTCTACAGAGTGAGAGGGTAGCGTAAGGAGCAGAATGAGTGCAGTAACTGCTAATTATTCTGAGTACTTGTTACATCCCATTAAATCCAGACAACATCTGTCTTAAACACTTTTACAGATACTAACTCACTATCCCATCAATAGCCCTACTGTAGACTGCTGTTATTTTCCTTTTCACAGATAAGGAAACTGGGCCATGGGGTAATAGGTACTTTTTCCCAGGTTATAATAGCTAAAGGAGGAAAGCCAGGTGGCCAGGGGTAGCTTTGGAGCTTGTTCCTAATCACTGTTCTCTAAATGGCCAGGTCTGCCACATTTTGATGAAGAAAGCGAAGCTCAGTCAGGTGAATGTTTGAGCAGGTCCGATAGTTGAGCACATTCTGGGGCAAAACGACAAATATATGACGCAGTCAGGCAGCTTTACGTTCTCAGTTTCATTTGTGATGTAATGAGACAAAGGGTCAGCTCTGTTGGGGAGGAGGCCTCAGAAAGCATTCCAAGCTGAGAGTTACAGTGAAAAAGTCAGCCTGTGAAGGTAGAGAAACAGTGGGTCAGGCAGAGTAAACAGCAGGGCAGAGAGCAGCACGCTCAGGTGAAGCAACTCAGGCGAAGAAATGGCTGTACGGCTGAGAGTGAGGTCGGAGAGGTTGGTAAGAACCAGTCTTACAGGGAAGTGAAAGCCATAGTAAGCAGCTTAGGTTTGCAGGGGCCCTAGAGGCCATCAGTTGGAGGGAGGACCCCAGGGGAGATCAAGGAGTGCCAACACTGTCACAGACTAAGGCAGTAGAGAATGGCCAGTTATGCCGGATGTCCTAGAGGTCAAAGTGGCAAGATACTGAGTGATTATGCAGCTAAGCTAAGGCCACAGCTATATAAGGTTTTGGAGTCGGGATTCAAACCCACACATTCTAACCCTGGTCTGCAGCCTTTCTGATGTAACACACACGTCTCCCCTCCTGGCTAGCTCATAATTAATTTGTGACGCTTCGTAGAGCTTCATAATAGCTCCGTGAAGAAGACAGCCACTTATTTTTAGATAATAAGAGGTAACCTTTAGTTCTCTGCTGTCTGAAAAGGTGCAGCTTTATTCAGAAGGTCGGTCTGAGAAAGTCCTTTCTTGGAAAGGCAGCCCTGCCTCGTTCAGTAGGTGCCAACCTCCAGTTCTGTTACATTCATCAGAATGTGACTCAGCAGGTCCCAGTACCCTCAGATAATTGTCATATTTTGGTGTGAAATTCACTGGTGAGTGACTGCCTCCATTACAAGAGACTGTAGCTGACTTCTCTATGTTCATTGCCCAGTGTAGTTCTCAGCACTAAAGGGTTGAGCAGATGAAGCCCCAAAACCTCGGAACTGACTCTACCTCACACTAGAAAATACTTTTCACTTTCTCTCTTACTCCGGTTTCTCTTCAGATAATGTTTACTGATCACTTCCCTTCTTCGGCTGAAAACCTACGTGCTTTATTTTTGGTTTTGTCTTGTGGGACAGGGTCTTATTCTGTAGTGCATGCTGGCCACAAGTTTCTAGTCATACCCTGCCTGCATTCCTATCTGTCACATTGCCCCTGTTAAAGGATCCGCACAGCATTTCTTACTCATTTGATGATTATCTTCCTCCCTCATCTCCCGTAGAAGCTCAGCTTTATGAGCCTCTTTTTCGGGGCTTACATAGAGTAAGCACTTAAGAGTATTGGCCTTTCCCATGCAGCCTTCAGCCTTCTGTGTTCCCTCTCTTAATGAATAGCATAACCAGGGAGGTATGTCTCCCTCCTCCCCCCACATTCTTGCCTCTCCTTCCTTCCTGTTAACCCTCCTAAACACCTCTTAAACCCTGTCTGTCTGTCTGTCCAGACCCACTCCACTCTCAAAATTCAGGCCTAGTCGTGTGCTTTCTTTCCTGAAGCCTTCAGACCCTTTCCCTCATTATATAACCAGAGTGACCTCTCACAAAAACAGATATGTCCCCTTACCACCACCCACCCACCCCCAGCCAGTTCAGAGTCCCCATTATAAGAGGGTAAACTTCTTAGCTTGTCATAAGGGTAGTTCACAGTAAGACCCATGGCTGTTATCTCTGGCTGTACTTTTTAGTTATTAGTAGAGTGAACTGAGCCAGCCTCATTTGCTTTCACCTCAGGGGATTTGCAAGTGTTATTCCTCATGCCTGGACTAGCCTCAGCCCCTGTACCTATCCTGTTGTGCCAGCTACTGCTGCTCACAACTGATCTGCTTGGGATCTTATCCTCTAAGAGATTCTACGAAAGATTATTGTGACTGGGTGCTTCCACCATGAGTCCCAGCCAGGACCTGGCTCGGTTCTTTTTTCTTGGAGGCTTCCTGAACCCTTGGCTATGGCAGAGTGAGCCAAACTAGAATGCGGTTTCAGGCTTCAGGGGTCAGCAGGAGTCTCTTGTCTCCTTGTTTTACTTCTTCACTTCAGTCAGGCAGGTTTGAGAACTGTGCCATCCCACCGCACAGTTACCATTTTTAGCCTAATTATTTGAATGATTCCAGCTTGCATTTGGCTGGTTCCTTCCAGGCAAACTGTCTGGCAGGACTGGGATTGTTTGTATTTATTCTGTGTGAAGTGAGCATACTTTGTTACATACATACTTTGGGCGTATAAAAATGGCAGAAGCCTTCACACTCACAGCACTGGGAGGATTTTCTCTTGTCTTTGATGTTAAAATCATTCCCTACTGGATAGCAGAAAGATGGGAGAACGCTGACCCAGCTTTACAAAGATGAAAGCTGGAGGACAGAGCCAGGTCCTGCTCTGATGACAAGCTCCAAAATGACAGTTAAACCTTA
Source organism: Lophiomys imhausi (assembly GCA_907164525.1). NCBI lineage: Eukaryota > Metazoa > Chordata > Mammalia > Rodentia > Muridae > Lophiomys > Lophiomys imhausi. The sequence goes on from CAJQZJ010005020.1 coordinate 10,667,898, forward strand.
TTAAGGTCAAATGACCTTTTGCAGAGTATCTGAGCTTTCTAAATGAGCCACATGGTTGCGTTCTGGTTAATTTTTATAACTTTTTTAATGGGACACATTAGCGCTGTTATAAACCTTGTTAATTAAGCAATAATCTCAAATGCTCCCTCGCAGAGGGACACATTCCCAGCAACTGCAGGTGATTAATAAGTAGAGTCTAACAAAAGCCTTTTAATCAACCTGAGGGGCCATTCAGAGCTGTTAACCCAGAAAATGAAGATGATTGGAATTCTGTGGGGGCCTTTCTGAACACATTCCTCAATGTGTGCCTTTCTCTTTCCACTTCTCTGGGGGCCATCTCGCTTACCCTCCTGTCTTTTGCTTCTCTCTCCTGCCTACCTTTATTGTGTTGAAGACTACTGGAAAGACAGAACTCCTAGTTTATCTAATTTGACACACCACTGTATAGCAACACTCATCCCAGGTTTCTCTCAGAGGCTTCTGGGATTGGAACCATGCTTGAGCCTGAACATCTCCTGACAGACTTCTCCCTGATTTAGATTAGGTCCAAGCAAGATTTCTGGACTGTTAACATGTTCCTGATTTATGGAAGTGGGGGAACGATTGGATTTTATCAGATCTCAATCTGTGCCTCCATAGGAAACTCCACAGGCGTAGTTACAGAGTGCTAGGTAGACTCCAGTATCCTCTCTCAGCTGGGTAGTTCCAAGCAGGAGATGTTTAGCAGGATTTAAGATGAAAATTGGAGCCAGGATCTTCTGGGAAGAGAAGATGAGGACACTTGCTTTGTGGGTGCTTTGTACAGGGAAGGGATCATAGGGACACAGAGTAGAAGACCCAACTGCCTATCCTCTTACCTCAGATGAACTGAACAAGCAAGGGTGTTCAGGAGGCAATAGAGGCTAGGTAAGGCACCTTGTGTAAAAAACTCTTCTCAGTGGAGAGGAAAAGGCAGCCCAGAGAAAGCATTCTTGTGGCACACACACCTGCAGCATGGATAGCAAGGGGAGGTAGGCCCTACTTATACTTGGAAAGACAGGATGCAGTGAAGTGGCCATGGATTCTGACCTGAACTGCCCCCTTCACTCTAGGCCCCAGGCTTATGCCATATGAATGGAAGGCTTAGCACAAGTTAGCCTTGCAAGTTACAGCCCTGGATCACCTCTGTGGGTTGACAACACTGTGGTTATCTATCACGATTCCTTATAGTTGGATTGTCACTGTTTTCTAAGGGAGGAAACTCAAGTTCAAAAAAGTTGTAGTTTCACCCATGATTATACATCCTGCCCATACCCAGTTCCCTTTATGTCTAGAATGTATTTGGGCGTGTGTGCGTGTGTGTGTGTGCGTGTGTGTGTGTGTGTGTGCGTGTGTGTGTGTGTGTGTG
>CAJQZJ010005020.1:10669684-10680716 GCA_907164525.1 Lophiomys imhausi
TGTGTGTGTGTGTGTGTGTGTGTGTGTGTGTGTGTGTGTGTGTGTGTTTGTGTGTGTGTGTGTGTGGGTAAATATGGGAACATAGAGGCTAAAGTTCAGTCTTGTTTCTCTGGTGCCATTTACCCTATTTTTTGAGACAGGATCCTTTCACTAGCCTAGAACTCATCAATTATTCCAATGTAGCTAACCAATGAAGCCCAGGAATCCACTTATCTCTGCCTTTGAAGTGCTGGGATTACAAGCACACACCACCATTCCTGGCTATTTTTGTATGAACTCTGGAGATAGAATTCATGTCTTCCTGCCTTCAAGTCAAGAACTTTCCCAACTGTGTTATCTCCCTACCTGTTATATCTAGAATTTTTATATTTTCTCAATCTTCCCTGGAAAACCATTCATTCATTGAACATATATTTATGTGGTCTTGTTCCTTTATCATTCACTGCACTAGGCTCTGGGAAATTAACAGTTCCATAAACATAAGATAATGGTAACAATCCCATATGGGTCTTGTATTTTTTATTGCTTGAAAGGGGCTTACATATGTTTACCCTACATACTTCTTGGCATCCTTCTAAAAGCTACTTTAGAGTTTGTTGTCTTAGTTAATAGCGTAGGAATTCTAGGGTAATAATTTGTACCAGTCTCCAGGCTGGGAGACTCACTGAAAACTAGGCTATAGTCAGGCCTTGTCCAGTCTGTCTCTGCTTCACCATAGCAAATAGTAATATCCCTCAGAGAGTAGCTATCCTAAGCCTCAGGCCTCATTAGTAGTCACCAGTGTGCATGACTCCTTCACACACACATACACATCTTAAGGATGTGACGGTGTCAAATGCTGTTCTAGGGCAGCCAGTACTTACTTATATGCACTACCACTTGAAATGGCAGCCAGCAGGTACTGGAAAACAATTTGCCAGGCATCGCCCAGTGAAGCTGAGTAGGCATACTCTTCAGTGTTCAGCTTTGCCATCCCTACACTGGTAACTAGAGAGTTTCTTGGGTGAATACACTCAGACATGGACAAGGTTATCTGCAGTTACAAAACCAAGTATCCATGACAATCAAAGGCACAGTTAAAAGTAGGATAAAGTCATACAGTAGAGTACTACTTCTCATCATTGAAGGTGGGTGTGACCTTCTCTGGGTGACCTTCAGCTTCACAATGCAGTATGTATGTCCCACTGAGTAAAATCAGCAAGTCAGACTGATAAAGACATGGGCATATTTATTAAAAGGCCAAAGACAGGAAGAGAAAATGTTTAGGCACATATACCCACATGATAACAGTAAGAGACTTTTTTTTTTTTAAGAAAAAAGTTAGGAGTGTGGTTACCATTGGATGAAGGTGGGCAGGAAGGAAAGCTCCACATCCAGAGGTTTTAGAGGAATGTGGTAATCTGGGTTGTGGACTTATCATCAACAATTTTAGATAGGGTCTCCCTATGTAGCTCTGACTGGCCTTGTACTCACTCTGTAGAACAGGCTGGCCTCCCATATCACAGAGATCCACCTGTCTCTGCTTCCCAAGTACTGGAATTAATGATGAGAGCCAACCACACGTGGATTTCACCATTATTTTTTAAGTATATATTTAGGATGCTTATCTATACTTTATGGTAGGACTTTAAATAACCATCTAAGATGATGTGTCAGGAGGCATATCCTCTCTCTTCTCCTTAAAGCCTTGTTCCCGAGTCCATCATTAACCCTTGCCCTTCCATCTCTTCCCTCTGTCTAGAGTGTCTGTATGACAGAATAGCACAAGAGACAGTGGATGAGACTGAAATTGCACAGAGACTCTCCAAAGTCAACAAGTACATCTGCGAGAAAATCATGGATATCAACAAATCTTGTAAAAATGAAGAACGAAGGGAAGCAAAATACAATTTGCAATAAACTTTGGATTTTTTTCATAGAGCCTTTGCATTTTTCTTATATGGTGTGTGTATTTTGGGTGACGGTGCCATCCAAATATACCACACCAGGCGTGGCCATCTCTGGGCATGGGGCCTTCGGGGTACTGAGGTCAGCATCTTCTGAACCTGGACGTCCTACTTCAAAGAAGGTAGATGGATTTGCTGAGACTTGGCAGAGCCTCATGCCACCACCAGTGTTGTTACGGGGTGGGAAAAGCACTTTCCACGGGGCTGTGAGCATCAGTGTAGCCTGTTGTGACCACACTATGAACTGTTATTTTTACCATTAGAGGACATCTATCTCTGCTCCTCAATTTTGTTCTATAATAAAATTCCATTAATTCTTGATGTAGACAATTGTTCTCATTTTTAAAATAATATTAAATATGTGATAGAGGTAACTACTGTTGCATGTGACCTGCAAGATCCTCTCTAGGGAGAAACCTTCATCATGAAGGAGAAAGATCCCATAAGGGTCATGGCTCCTGTACAGCTCTGAGGGGCAGTCTCAAGTCCTGTCACACTCTCTGACTTCAAGGAGGAGTCTTGGACTGCTCAGCTTTTCCAAGATGAACCATGATTAGCATCTGGATGAATCAGCTTCCCTGATTATTCCCGCCTGTCTCTATCTCTGTAAAGAAATGGGTACTGGGGGCCTTAATGTTGCAAGCTATGGTCTGGGGTTGCATCCAGAAAATGGGCTATGCCGGTATCGGTCAGTTTGTTCATTCTCTCTGTCATTTCAAATGATCTTTCAGGTTGCATAATCAATATCTGCTTCTTTATTTGGTTGCTGGATCTTTGCAGTGTTTGGCACATGATTTTGGCAAACCACTCTCCATCTTCCTGTGGACTTGCACTTTTCTTTATGCAATGCCAATAAAGTAAATATGGCATTTTGGAAAGGGCAAGGGCTTTGGACAAATTCTTCTAGGTTCTAAGCCTGGCTCACTAACTTGCTTTGGCATTAACATAACCTCCTTGGGCCTCTGCTTTCTGTTCCATAAGAATACCTGCTTCACAGAGTTGCTATAAGGATTAGAGATAAAATATATAAAGTACTCAATAAATGTCAGCAATTGTTTTAACCATCATTCCTTTTTTTATTTTGGACATTAAGACATTGGTGGAAAACTTTCATCTGTAGTTCTTCAAACTTTTTAACCCTTAATTTGATGATCTATAAACAAAAGCTCAAGGTTGAATAGGTGGCGTGGGTGCCATTCTGAGGCCCTATATTTCAGTAATTCCAATAATCCTTAGGAAAATAATAATTTAGCAATCCTTTGTGAGCCAGTGTGTGTTCACCATAGGATATATCGACAAGAATTTTCCTCTGTAGTATTTTTCCTCCTCTCTGTAAAGTAGCTGTGTGATCTTAATGCAAAGACATAACTTTTCAGAGTCCTTATCAGTAGAATGAGAAAATCAGACAATGTGGAAGAATAATCGTAACTGGGTACACAGTAGGACTTGTCTACTTGTTTAACATGGGTTAACTCATTTCCTGAGGTATGGAAGTTTATAGTTGGTGTTCAGCAAGTTCTTGTTAAGATATGTTCATTCTTCATCTGGGCATGGTGGCCCACACCTGTCATCCCAGTACTTGAGAGGTGAGGCAGGAAGATCAGGAGTTCAAGTCCAAATTTGGTTACCTAGTGTGTCTTAGTTAGCATTTCTATTGCTATAATAAAACACCATGCCCAAAAGTGACTTGAAGAGGAAAGGGTTTATTTCAGCTTGTGTGTCCTGATCATAATCTGTCATGAAGGGAAGTCAGGGCAGGAACTCACCTAGAGGCAAGAACTGAAGCAGAAACCACAGAAGAGTGTTGTTTTCTACTGCCTTGCTCCCCATGGCCTGATCACCCTATTTTCTTATGCAGTCCCAGACCACCTGCCCAGGGGTGGCTCTTCCTACATTAATTATCAATCACAAAAATGCCCCCACAGACTTGCCTACAGGACAGTCTGATGGAGGCATGTTCTCAATTGAGAGTCCCTCTTCTCAGCTGACTCTAGCTTGTGTTAATTTGGGGGGAAAAACCCCACTAGCTAGCATAGTGACTTTGAGGTCAGCTTGGGCTATAGGAGACCCTGTCTGAAAATCAAAACACTTTTATAGCATTAGGCAGCTGGAGCCTAAGTGATACAAAATGCCTGAGATACTAAAACATGTCACTGTTGACCCTGTCCTTTTTCTCCCTAAGCATGAGGACACCCAGAGGCTCTGTGCATTCTTCAAAGACTGATTCAATACACAACTGCTTCCCAGGTGCTTGTCAGTTCAGGAGGGGAAGAGTGCATAGCTGTGGTAAAAAATGCATGGTGGATATGAGAGCACTGTGTGTAACTTATTATTCCCACATTGGGAAAAACAGGACTGAAAGACTGGGACCTGAGTTCAAATCCTTGCTTTACTACTGTGTGGATGTCACTTGACTACTAATAATGATCCCTAATTCAGATTTGTGTGGAAGGAAATCCAGATACTACCTGGAAAGGGGTTCTGCAAATCATTCTTCCCATCTGCTGCTCCCCATAGTCTGTTTGAAGTGTTTGATTTTGTTGGGGAAGGTTCTGGAAACTTCAAAAGATGAGGCCTAAATAGTAGAGGTTAGTCATTGGAGGCAAGCCTTTGAAGCCTATATCCAGGCCCCAGTTTCTATTGGGTGCTCAGCTTCCTGATCCACCACATGGATAGCCTCCACCACAGGTCTCTGCCATAATCTAAGCCCCTCCCTCATGCCTTTCCCATTTCAATAAAGAGAAACCATCTGCAATCATGAACCCAAAATGAGTCCTTCATCCCTTGTCATAGTTTTTGTCAACTTGACACAAATCTAGACATACTTGGGAAGAAGGACCTTCAACTGAACAAGTACTCTCTCTTACTGATTAGCCTGTTAGCATGCCTATGGGGCATTTTCTTGACTGATTGCCGTGGGAGGGAGCAGCCAACTGTGGGCAGTGCTATCCTTAAGTGAGTGGCCCTGGGCTATGTAAGAAACGTAGCTGAACGTGAGTCTGGAAGTGACCCAATAACCAACATTCCTCCATGGTCTGTGCTTCAATTTTTTCATGCAGACTTCTGCCTTGAGTTCCTGCCTGGCATCCCTTAATGATGGACTACCTGTAAGTCTAAGTTCTTTCCTACACAAATTGTTTTTAGTAAGAATGTTTCAGCGTAGCAACAGAAAGTTAATTCTGACAAATATTTTGCCAATAGTCATGAGAAAGAACTAATAAAGTGTCTCTCTCTCACATACACACACACACAGAGAGAGAGAGGGAGAGAGAGAGAGAGAGAGATCATCCTTAGCATATAAGGCAGAGAGAAATTAGAAATGAAGGCAACAAGGAAACACATTTTTTCAGAGGGGATTCATGAGGTTTCATGCACTAATTAGACTGACTTAGATGGTTTTGAGTCCATGGAATCTGCCTGATACCTTAAACACTTGAAATGAGTGAAATGGACTCATAAAAGGTTGAGTAATGTCTTTCCTAAGGAGCTAGAGCTGGCAACCAATTCAGACACAGCTCCTAGGGAAAGATGAGAGGGGAGACTGATCTAGAGGCTGAAGGACCAGCCAGCCAGAAGTAGACATCATAACAACAGAAACAAGAGAGCCCCTGCCTTAAAACCACAACAAGATCAAAGGAAAAAAACGCCCCCCAAGTTATCTCTCCTACTCTCTCTCAATAAATAAATTGATAAATAAATATATTGTCTTTCCTGAAAGATAAGTGGACTATTATGGTGGCTCTGAATCTAGCCATATAATCTCAGAGTACCTGTAGGAGTAGCCCAGTCTCAGTTATCCATGGTAATCATTCTCATTAATTCAAGATAATTACATAATAATTTATTTCTTTTAAACATCTATGTAAAACTTGAAGGTTTTCAGTGTCGCAGAAAACCTTAAGAATGTGCCAGATACTTAAGATACAGCTAAAATACAGACTTTGAAGAGCCTAATTCAGTAAGCCTGGGACAAAGTAAGAATGTGAATTTTAACACAAGAGACACTTTCGAAAAGTGCCAGTTTATTAGAACTCATTAAGTAAACACACCTGTGACAGAATATTTTTATTTATAAACACATATTTATTAATACTTAAACACCTATAAAATACCTAAATCCCATAACCTAAAACCTATAATCTAAAATCTATAATCTAAGAACACTCTAATACCTATCTAAAAGCACTTAACTAACACTATTTTAACTCTCTTAAAAGGATATTAATATTAGCTGGGCGTAGTGGCACACACCTTTAACCCCAGCACTCCGGAGGCAGAGGCCTGCGGATCTCTGTGAGTTCAAGGCCAGCCTGGTCTACAAAGTGAGTCCAGGACAGTCAAGGATACACAGAGAAACCATGTCTCGAAAAACCTATATATATATATATATATATTAATATTCTTAATATAGGTCCCTGCAGGGTGATTTGGTTTTATGACAGTATCAGAAGTCAGTCCTTTTCAAAGCTTAATGTTTGTTTGGGCCTAACTTTGCCAGTTCACAAGGCCAGTTTATTTCCACCACCAAATTGTGAATGGTTTATAAAGTCAATCTGTTTCAACCGCCAAACTGAGGCCGGCTTTTTTCATCAGCTAAGCCTCACCTCCATGGTCTCTTAAGCCATGGCAAACATCATAGCCAAAAGCCTTTCCAGGTGGCTTCCAAACTCCACTTGTCTTGCTCACTTTTCCAGCTCTCTGGGGTCCCAAGACAGAGGCCTTCAATGAAATTTCTCTCTGCAGGTTTTATGCCATACTTTGCCTCTATCACAGTCTAAATGTTGTTAATAGCATACCTTGCTGTGCGCTTCTTCGGGCGTGATTTCTCAGTTGGTGAGGGCAGGAGGAAGAGAGAAACTGCGTGGAATTCTCTGGTTTATATATAATCACCTTATCTTTCAATTCTTGGCAGTCCTGTGGCTTCTCTAGGTAACTGATGTCATCTGCTGGACTTGCAGTTTCTTAGCCACGCCCCTTCAACAGGCTATATAGTCTGGCCACAACTTGGCTATGTCCATTTCAGCAGGTAAAAGGAGCCAAGCTTTCCTTATGTGCTGCCAGATGATAATCTGAACTGCCTACTAATTTTAGTAAAGAGACCTAACTTCTACCACACACACTAGTGAAGGTGTAAGGGTATTTTCCAAGATAACAGAAACCTCTGCTGCTCCCTAAAATCACCTGAATATATTTGCAATTGAGTCTCAGTTTCTTCTCCAATAGCTGGGGATCTTCCCTAGAACTTTGTTTAGATTTATTGTTCACATTCCCAGGATTCTATTTGATTGGGTTCGATAAAGAAGGTGGGCTTTCTATCTAGGTACTAGTGGTCTCTCTAGTTTGCTCGCTCTTTCTTTCTTTTGCTTTCTTCCTTTTCTTTTTTCTGTTCTTGTTTGTTTGTTTTTGTTTTGCAGGGGAGCAGGAGCAATTTGAGACAGGGTTTCTCTGTGTAGCCCTGGCTGTCTTGAAACTCACTCTGTACACCAGACTGGCCTTGAACTCACAGAGATCCATCTGCCTCTGCCTCCCGAGTGCTGGGATTAAAAGCATGTGCTACCATTGCTCCTCATCTCTCCTTAGCTTTTACATTTGGACTCCTTTGATTTTTGTGGTGGGCCAGTGTGTCTTGTTGGTCAGGATGGCAATAGTGAGTTGATAGAACCTGAGTCAATCTTCAGAAGTCCTGGCCACAGGTTCCCCTCATCAAGTGAAAAGTAAGGTAGCACTCAGTTTATTTCTGGTCCAAGGAATGTGTGAAGCAGACCGTTTTCCCTCCTGCCCCAGTTTGTTTCTTGGATCCTTTTCTACATTGGGATTTTTAATTATAAAGAAAAATAACTTTATAGAAAATTTTTACAAAGTAGAGAAAAATGTCTCAAACAGCACTGCTGGGACTATTATGATGCTCTAGGTTTTGTCCAAGGATGTAACTGTATTTTATACACAGGACCAGGGTTGAACTTATCCCTGCACATTTAACATGGCTGCATCCATGTTGCTTCCTGGCAATCACAAACATCAACTCTGACATCCACAAAGTGGGCAGACATAAAGCTACAGTAAACCATCTGGTCGGTTGCTTAAATCCTTACAGTGTGGTTAGCCTGCAGCCATTCCAGGCCAGAAAGGGCTTTGCTGCATGTTCCCCTCTAGCCAGACACTACAGGGACTTGAGTCAGGTGGCAGATGCATCCAAGCTCAGTTCTCAGCTCTACAGTTTACTTCAGTACTTGAAGCCAGGCCCTTCCTCTGAACATTGGCTTCTTGACTGTAATGTGACATAAATAGGTCTAGTTCCTGGGCTCTTAGGAAGCCTGTGGAGCTAACTGAAGTGCTGCCGCAAGAGTGGATAAATGGCCATCAGTACTAATGTTGAGAGTCATCTCCTTTCCTGCCCTCTCCCTACCCCTTCCTGTTCGTTCCTTTACCTGAGAATGCCCCTCTCCTGTCACTAACCTGCTGCCCTCTTGTGCTGAGATCGTAGCTTTTATATATCTGCTTTTGGTTCCCTGGAAATCTTGTGCTGATTCTGAATTTTTTGGGACCTGGGGTGCAGGCTGACTCACTCCACACTTTCAGCTCCACTCACCTACCTCAGCCCCCACCCCTTTCTCCTGGCCCATTTATAGCTCCTTGGAATTTTAGATCATTTATAAATAAAACTTGCTGGAAATGTTTGTATTAATGTTCCCTTTTCACTTTCTTTTGTTTTCTTAGTGTGGTTTCTCCTCAGCCAAAAGGAATGTCAGCTGCATTATTCTTTATGCTAGTAATGGGTGTAACCACTTTTGAAATTATTCTCCCAACTTAGTTGGCAAAAAAATTATTCTATTTTCTTGTTTATTATCAAGATTGAAATCATTCCAGAATTTTATTTCTTCTTTACTGAAAAGAAAAATTTCTTTAAAACCCGTGACTGTTTCTCGTAGAAAGTTTTCTTGTTCTCCTGAGGACAAGTTTGTTTACTCTGAGTATAAAACATGTGCTTCAGCATCCCCAATAGACACAGAAACAGACTTATCTTTTATTTTGGAGGGATTGACCAGTGTCTGCCTTTATAAGGTCATGGAACTTATAGGTCAAAGATGGCCCTGTAGATGTCCCCTATACCATAACTCTATTCAACCTGCCCCTACCCCTGGCTTAACAGCTATATTTCAACCCAATAGTTCATGTTATGAATCCATCACTGAAATGTTTTCCACTAATCTAAAACTTCCCTCAGACTTCTAATGTGATTCAAATCATCCCTCCATAGTCATGAATGCTGCTTCTACTGGTGGCTCTTTGCAATGTTGAATATGACATCATTATTCTTCCATATTTCACCAGCCAATCCGTACTTTAAATGCTATTCTACTATGTTTCACTGTATGGTGAGAATGGGGACCCTGGCTTTAGACAAACCTGTGTTGTATCACTGACTCTTGGCCTTTCTAGCATGTGACCTTGAACATGTTCCTAACCTATGTTAGCTTCATATTTGCACTTCGCTTCCTGTTGATGTGATAAAACACTGACCAAAACCAACATGGGGAGGAGTTTATTTCAGTTTACAGCATATAGTCCATAATGGCAGAAATTGAAGGTAGGGCTCAAAGCCAGAACCTGGAATTGGGAGCTGAAGCAGAGACCATGGAGGAATCCTAATTACAGGCTCCATCTCCAAGGCTTGCTCAGTTTCATTGTTTTATAACCCAGAACCACCTGCCCAGGCATGGCAGAGCCCACATTGGGCTGGGACCTCCCATATCAATCATTAATCAAGAATATGTCCTATAGATTTGCAGATAGGCCAATCTGATGGAGTCATTTTCTCAGTTGAGGTTCCCTATTCTCAGAGAAGCCTAGCTTGTGTCGGGTTGACACAAAAAAAAAAAAAAACTAACAAGAATACTTCAATTTTCTCTTTTGGAAATGGACATATCTACCTCAGAGGATTATGCCAGATACTGTGAGGAAAGGCCTTCCTTTTGCCTTACCCTACGGTACTATGGCTGCTCTTTCAGGACATATTTCCAAAGACAAGACTCAGGGAGGGATGCTGGGATCTAGCAAACATCTGATCCAGAGGGTGTTACCTCTTATCCTTGGACTTTGAATCAACTTCTTTAGCAATAAACTTGTCTCATACTGAACTAGACAGAGAACGTACAGAATATGGTAAGATTGAGAATATGTTTGGTGATAACATCACCCAATCCTCCTCCCTGTTTTCGGTCACTATCTTTGTCCCTGTACTTATTCACATTCTGTAAGGAGCAGTATGAGTTTTGAAGCCAGAGCAACTCCGAATGCATGCAGTCTTCACTTCAAATTTACTCTTAGAGAAAACCAGGTAAAACTCCTTTAGTCGCCAAATCCTACCACTGTGTCCCTTATGTCATCAGTATATAAATGCACGGGGCCACCAGCCCTTCCGTATCAGCCTTGGAAAACGTGGAATCTTTTTGTTCCCTCCTTCTGGCCTCTTTTTTTTTAATAATTTATTTTTTATTTCTTCAAGTTACATCTCAATCACAATCCCCTCCCCACTCCCCCCTCCAGTCCCACCCTTCCACCCTCCTCCCCCTCAGCCCCACCATCCTCTTCCCTTCTTTTTTTTTTTTTTTTAGTTTAAGGTATTTATTTTTCCCCCCAACAGCTCTCCCTTTCAGTCCAAAAAATGGTTCTTTTTCTTATAACTATAAATACAATACAAAAGAACAGAAATAAATAGGCCACGATTATAAGAGTTATATGGCTTAGCATACATTCCCAATGTCCAGTCCATATGTATTTGGCACCTGACTTTAACATTCTACTATCTAACCATCTCCATGAGTTTAAAGTTCTATATCTAACTCAGCTTTCATACTAACTTGCCTCATAATTTTAAAAATATCTTCTTAGATCCAGAACACCCTCTTGATTCCTAAACAACTCAAAATTTAACTATGAGACTCTAGTTATCTATTCTTCAACCACCTCAGAGACCTGAGAGGGATAAATATATCTGATTGTATAGGAAGTGCAGGGCCTGCAGCTTCCAAAACTAAAAAATGACATACCAGTGGCTGCCTGGACAGTTCCCATTTTCTCTCCAT
>CAJQZJ010005020.1:10705716-10740486 GCA_907164525.1 Lophiomys imhausi
TCTGATAGGCGTGGCCTCTAGGGCATCTCAGCATGTCTGTCTGATAGGCGTGGCCTCTAGGGCGTCAAGCTGCTTGCTTCACCATAGCAGAGTCGCCTTCCTACTCTTTCTAAACCACTTCTACATCAATTCAGCAGATTTCATTGCTGCTGCCTGGCATTAACTTAAAGGCCATCCTGGAAGCAGGAGCCCCAGGTCCCCCAGGAGATCCTTCCAGGACAGGTGGCCTTCTGTCCATCTGCAGCTAGCAGGCCACAGGTGTGCTTATATACAGCGTGCTCCCACTTGTCTTAGCTGTCATGTGTGGAAAGTGAAGTCACAGGGAGGACAGGACCAAAGCAGGAGGGTAGGAGGCAGTGCAGGGCGGTCACGCAAATGACAGTTGGCAGTAAGAGGCACTGGGGGAGACAGAGACAGAGACCAATGGAGCAACTGTGGAAAATATGAGAGGAGGACAGTGTGGATAAGATGCTGAGGAGGAGGAATGTTGGAGGGGCCAACTCCAGTGGTGTCAGCTTCAAAATTAAATGGGTCCAGAGGCTGAGTCTTGGGCCAGAGAAGTGCTGCTGATGGCAAGAGCTGGGCCTACCTTGTAGAGAGAACTCACACTGAGCTCAAGCTCAGTCTCAGAACTTGACCTTTCAGAGGCATCAAAGATGTACCCTACTCTAGCTTTTTGGAAAGGGGGATAAGCCATCCTGTCACTATAAACTCTCTGGAATGGGGGTTTTAGGTGGGGCAATAATTCTTTGAGGAAATTGCCATAAACTAGAGGCTGAAACATAAATCATCGGATTAGCTGCGATGTGACCCTGAGTCATTGCCTTCACCTCTCTGATCCTCACTGCCCTCCATTCTCAGTCTCTATAGCACTTCCAGTATGAAGAAGTGTTGATTTTTTTCAAAGGCCTTTTCCACATCTAATGAGATGATTGTGTGAGTTCTGTCCTTGACTTCATTTATGAGATGGGTTACACACCTTGATTTACATATGCATGAAGTCAGTTTGATTGTGATGAATGTTATTTGGGAATACAGGAGGTAGTATAAACGCTCAAGCAGGGGTAAGGGTAAAGGATTAGGAAGATGAAGGAGTGGGTAGGGAGGATTAACCAAAACAAAAGATGTATGAAAAAATGAGCATATGGAAATCCACTAGTCTTTAAGACAACTAAAATTGCTTTAAAAGGTGTTAGAAATGAGATGTTGTTCATAGTTGGACATACTTCTCCTAGAATACCTTTTTTATTAAATGAGAATCCTAGAGCCAGCTGTGGGGAACTACTACTCCATGACTTGATAGTTGGGGAGTTACCAAAGCCCCTGATACAATACAGTCTCTTTCATTCCTCCTGGCTATCCACCAGAACTAAATTATCAGACCCTATTGCTGAAGACACCTCATACATTGGTTGAAAGGCCGCTGGGGTAGAAAAGGCATCAACGGTCTTACCAAGATGTGGCTGTAATGCTAACCTGACAAACAAGATAAGCTCATTGGTATAATAATGGCCTGACTCTTGTGAGAGCAACCAACTGCTTTCTGACTACATTTGAACCCTGCTCCATGGGACAGAATTCATTCTGATGCTGAAAACATGGTTAGAAATTTGGAGGTGACAGGCCATAGAGGGGAACTTACTACTGTTTTTTGTTGTTTTAATTTGGTTTAGCTAAATTGGCATGGTGTAAAGAGGCCTTCTAAATATTTATGGTCTAACCTATAGAGAAAAGCGAGTCTCAGTCATTAGGGAAATTACTCTTTGCTGTGAATACAGAGACTTGTAGCTGTTCAAGAAGAAAAGAAGTGATTGCTGAGTGCTTAGTCTTAAACAGGACATTTATATTACCCCCTGTAGGATTTAGAGAACATCCCAGAGAGGGGGCCAGAAATACTGCAAGACTTGGGACATATGAAGAAGTTCTGTGGAATATTGTCTTCAGGGCATGGCACAGCCATTGTAATCTTGATCTCATAGCAGCTACATTTGCTTTTCTGAGCCTTCACAAGATTGGATATGTCTGCAGTTAATCATGGATGAGGAGAGGCTCAAGGGGCCCTACTCCTTGCTTAACTACCACTATTGCAGATTCTAAATGAAAGGCAACCATTGCCTTCAGTTGTGTAATCACTAGAGAGCCCACCATGCTCCAGTGTATAGTTCCAAGACTATGGACACACAGGTGATCCTAGTTGAACCCAGTGGGTCACAAAACAAAGACAAAAACAGGTGAATGTGGAAAAGCAATTGGGGGGAGGGGGGCATTGATGGGTGGGAAGGAGATAAGAGTGCATTGGGGGTAAGGTTAAACAGAATACATTATATATATATGTATGTATGTATGAAATAGTCAAGAATGACTAACAGTGGAGGAAATACATAATTTTCTTGTCAGGCTGCTATTGCCTTCTTAGTGAAAGCCTGAGAGAAAAGAGAAGCGGAGATAGAAATACAGCAGGAAGAAACTCAGATACCTAGTACCAAATTCCTGGCACTACAGCATAGCTGCAGTCACATAAAGATGGGTGGTTTCAGAAAGAATAAAGCAAATCCCAGGCCAGTCCAATTAGTGATGAGTTTCAAGAGGCTCTCTGGCAGATTCCAGAACCAGTATGGGGGTGGCACGCTGAGAAGCTTGGAAGTCTGCCATCCCAGCCTCCCACTGGGACATTCAGGTAATGCTGAGGGAGTTGGAAAGGCTTTGCATGGTTGTCTGTCAAGTCACCCACATGGAGAGCATCACAGTAGGCAGGAGAAGTCTGGGAGAGGCAGCGTGGGCTGGCCACCCGTCCATGGAAACATAAGGGGAACAAACAATGTTTAGCAACACAACTGTCACCCTCTCCCCAGGGAGAAATAGTGTCAAGGGACACTAGGCAGGTTAGGACTTGAGCTTCAGTTACTATGTAAGTTACCCTGAAAGCCTCGGGCTGTGAAATGTGCTGGCGGCATTTACTACAGTACTCAGCACAGGTAGGCATGAAACAGTTTTGTGACTAACTACCTCGTTGGCTTTCTCTCCCTCCTTCTCTTTCTCCCTCTTTGCTTTGCATTCAAGGAAACAGGCTAGGAAGGACTGTAGCGCTCTTGCCAGGAAGTCCTCCAAACTCCCAGTAACAGCTGATGCTTTTCATGTTTTTCCTGCAGGCCAGGACTCGCTTATATCATCCTCTGTAGCCCTTCCAGGTAGGAGCTCTCATTAACTTGTCTATGGTCATGGAGCTGATGAAAGAAAGGACCAAGGCCAGGTAGCTTCAGGGTTCACACTACTAAACACAACCAAGAAGAGATACCAATGCACCCATTCCTTCTCCTGTTTGAAGCTCTCTGCTTCCCTTTTGAGGCACAGATTTCAGCCCTAATCCTTTGGTTTAGTCTTCCTAACAGCTTGTCTGACCCAGGGCTAGGTAGAGTTTAGATGTTCATATTAATTATTTTTCTCATGTTTGTAATAAAATACCAGAAACGGGCAGCTTCAGGGCAGGAGCGGTTATTTTGGCTCACAGTTTGAGACTGTGTAGTCTGCTGCAAAGGCAGCTCAGCAGTGGCAGTGGGGGAGCTGGTACATTATGATGGCAGTCAGGACGCAGGAGGGGCTAGAAGCAGGACTGGACTCTGATGACAACCCACAAGGGCATTTATTACTAGACATGTGTAATTTAAGTTCTTTAACCAGCTGTTTGTACAAACTAATCCCTTTCAAATGTCAGTTTCCTTGACCGTAAAATGGTATGATCACCATGCCTTTTTTCCAAGTCTACCAGAGAAGCTGAGATGATTCATGGAATCCTAGTGCTGAGGGATTTGGGGAGCGATAGAATCCTTCTGAGTTCTTGGTGAGCTTAACTGGGGGTGCTAGACAATGGACAATCAACAAACTCATCTTGAGTAGGTGATTTTTTTCAAGGTTCTTGTCTCATGTCTAATAAGAGTGAGAAACATAGACAAAATTGATCAGGGAGGATGTAGCTTTAACAAAGAAAAGTGAAAAAAGAACTGAGAGCAGGAGGGGTCTCAAGGAAGGATCACTGAGGTGCTGTCTTGCCTGGTGGTCTTTCTAGGTCTTAGGGAGAGAGTTGACAGAGACTGAGGTGGTCAGTATTGACACTGGTCGTTTTTTTAGCACATCATAGACCAAGCCAGTGAGGAATCTACATGCCCTGTGCATGTTCCATGACCCAACTATAGAGGTGAGCATTTGTCACTCATCCTGTCAGGGGAGTGCAATACTCTATGTGATGAGCCCCTGGTTCACCATGAGCCCTGACCTGATCTCTAGAGAGATGACTACTGTCTCGCTGGCACTTTACGCAGTAGAGCTTTGAGGGTTGGCTGATGGGAGGTGGTCCTCTCTACTTGAAATGGCCGTTCCTTTCACTTCCTCCTCTCCCCAGCACCATACTACTTTACTCATTCAACCAACATCCACCAATTTATACTCTGGGCCAGACCCTGGGCCAGGCATTAGGGGTCCAATGAAGAATATAACAATAAAGATGCTATCAGTCAGATTTCCTTGAAACTTTCCTGACTCTTGTTTGACCCCATCCCTCCCAACACCATCTTGCACACACCATTTTTTCCACAACTTCATAGTCATCAGCAGATTTCCCCGGTCAATCTGAACAAATCTCACCTAGTTACTCTTGCCTCTCTCTGGCTGCAGCTCCTTTCTGATCAATTACACTGCCAAAGAATTGGAAGAAAAGAGGCTTCTTCTCAGATCTCACTATTATGTCACTCACACACTACAGGACTTTATGATGGCATGTCACCAAGATTCTAAGCTTCCAGGTTCCTGACCTAGAGAGAATCCCCCTCTATATGGTGTCTACTTTAATTCTCCCACATTCCCAGAGATACAGGGAACCCTAGGATCATTTCCAATCCCAATCTCCCAGCTGCTAAGAAATGGCCACATCAGACTAATCACCTTCTAAACAAAGAGCATAGTGACAAGCAGGGTGGGGGCCACCTGGCTACATGAACTGGTGTTTTTAATTTAGAGGCCATGCATTATTTACACTGCCATTATTCCCCTCGATTTGACTTCATGCTTTAGCCCTAATTTAAGTATAATCAAAGCCAATGAATATTTAATCAGGATTGCTTCCAGAAATTGAGTAATGCCATTAACATAATGGCCTCTGACTTCAAAGCTGCTTTCTTTCAAATGCCTCTGACTTACACCTTTCCCTACTGCCCTCCAGGTACCCAGTGGTATTTCAGAGTGGGAGGGAGCTCAGAACCCACAGCATATGTCGGTGATAACTTTGTACAGGCCAGTATGTAGCGACAGAACTTTGCTAGCCCTAATGAAAGAGGCTCAGCCAAATTCCACAAGTGAACACCATTTTAAGGAACCTCCTTTTAGAAAAAAACAACGTGATTGGGAAACTGGGTTATGCTCTGGAAGTGGGTATGCCAGGACTCAGCTGTTCTTCACCAAACAAGACAAGAAACCATCCAGCTTTAGTCCACTAGCATGAAAGGCAAGGACCTCACCAGGCCTAGGTTGGTCCTGAAACATCACCAAAACTCCTCTCATTGGGCCAGGAATGGTAGAATGAAAGTACCTTGTGCTGCCACCTGCTGGTAGCTTCCAGCATTATGCTTTCAGAACTCACCTTTGGGAAGGAAGAGGGATGTTTGTTATAGGGCCTGGTCAGGCACCTAAACATCAAGTTAGGGAAGTGGGCATTATCGTTTCCATTTGCAATAGGGAGAATGAGGCTAAGAGAGTGTGGTCGGAGAAGGCAAGATGAGGCTTCGTTCATATCCCCTAGTCCTGACCAGAGATTTATTTTTCTCTCTGCTGCCTCAAAAAATAATATAAATGAATGAATCTCTAACCAACGGACTTTAGTACTGACTAGAAAGATAAAAAGGGGCCATTTGGAGGTTTCAAGTAGTTTCCTTGTAAGTCTGAAATTATACACGTGTAATCATTCACTTACTCCATTCATTTCTGAGCCCTGATACATTCCTAAGAGTAGAAAAAAAATAAAACAAACAAAAAAACACACATCTGTGACAAATATGACACAGAGCTTGAAGGTACTTTAATGGGTGTGGGAAATGTCCTGTGTTGATGTGGAGGGCTGCAACCTTGGAAATAGTGGATAAATATAAGACAAGTGGTATATCCTGTTTGTAGCTACAATCAGAGCCTAATTCTGGTCACACCTGGATCCCTCAGCTCAACTTCAACCCCAATCTTGAATCCAGTTACCAACTGAGCCTTCTCAGAATGACTGCTGGAATTGGACCACATCTCTATGTAGCCTAAGCTAGCTTGCATTCTGGTTTGGCCTTCTCTCACCTGTATCCCAGGCTACAATGACTCACCTACACACACTCAGATGGACGCTGGTTTACAGTTGTCCTTAGTTGGGCCCTGGGCAGAGAATGGCTACTGGGCTTGAGGTTACTTAAAGGGAAGCTCCATGGAACGAAGCTCAAGAGCAGCATGGGCCATCAGTAAGATGGCCTGAGCTGATAGAACTAGGCTGTGATAAACACAAGGAGAGAGTGACCAGGAGGTAAGGCAAGAAAAGCCAGTGGGGTACAGTGGGGAGAAGCCTCATAGCTCGAGTGCACATAGACTGCTCTTAGCCAGTCCTGTGATTTTGACCTAAAGGCAAAAGAAACCACTCAAAACTACTTAGCATGTTGATGGCAGAGAACAGACTGAACCAGACATGTGTCCCATCCCCTGTCACCCTCCCCCACCCCACCACCCTGGTTTCCTCCACTGCCTGTATACCTAGAGTTAGATCAGAGGCATTTCTATCCTTTAGTTCTGCCCAGCTCATAGCACATAGATTTTTATCTCCTTTTACAAAGAGGGAGATAAACTCTTCCTTAGAGGTAAGCTTTGCCTAGGGGGAGGGCCTGAACAGAACTAGGCATGACCTCTGGGGTTCAGAGCTTGCCTGCTGGATCTGGTATCATGCCAGATGTCTTCAGCTCATCCTCATGACACTCACCTCAGGTTGTGTTATTATCCCTGTTCTATGGACGAGAGTGCTAAAGCCCAGAGAAATCTACTCACTGACTCAAAGTCACAGAGCAAACATGTAGAAAGGAGAGCAGTAGTGGAATATAGGCCTACCTGATCTCAGAACCCTGGCAGCTCATAGGAGCTGGCCTCATTTCTTTACATTTTGAAGGTAGGGTCATTCATTTAGCTGCCATGGGGAGGAGGGATTTTGCTGACCACACTATCTGACTATTTCTCCACATCAGGGGTTCTTCTAGTCACTCAAACCTGACTCTGGGAAGATGTTACCTATCTATTGTCGGATGCACTGTCCTGACAATGCAGACTTGGCCTCATTTCTGCCTGTGTTATTGAAAGAGCTCAGCTTAAGACCCAAGGCTTTGGGATCAGGCAGAAGGCATTTGCTCCTGGATGGCTTCTTACTGCTCTGTAATCTTAGGCACGAACAAGCCCCCTGGATGCTACAGTTCTGTTTTCCACAAGAGGGGAATAATGGTGCCTACTCTGCAGAGATGCTGGAAGAATACAAAATAGCAGCACATGGCAAGAACTCAATTAATCATTGCTTGACAATTGCTTTTCACATTTATCTTGTGTCTCTCTCTTTACCAGGTGCTGTTTGCTGTCACACTCAGATTCCATCTGCCTCCCTCAAAAGCAACCTAATGCCTACCTGCTAGCACATGCAACTGAGGCTGCCATCTGGCATTTAGAACCACTCTGCCCCCATCCATCACCCCTAACTCTCTCTCTCGATTCTCCACATGACCAGACAGGAGGTCTGGAGGGAGAGGATGCAGAAGTAGCACCCATAACTGTGACTCAGGCATCTGCTTCATTTTGTGTCTCAGTTTCTTCGTTTGTAAACAGGAGGTGGGGGAAGAATAATCCCCATCCTTCTTAATCTTGGACTGCTCTTATCATCAGATTGGCTGACAGGGATTAGAGTGCTCTCAAATTGTGAGTATGTTGCAGGGTTGATGGTGACCACTGGCACCCACTTTTAAAATAGCATTCTGCTCTCTGCCCTGGTTGTGCTGGTTTACGTTAACATTCACCAGATTTGGAGCACCCAGTATATGACAGTTCCTATATTGGGTTAGAAGTGAAATAATCTGAACTCTTAAACTGGTAGAAGAAGCAGACATGAATGAAAGAATGAATAAATGAGTAAGAAACATGTAAGCTTACCCTTCATTAAAACATCTAGTTTGGTAGCTGGCTAGTAATACTCAGAGTATATCCCACTTAGCACCTTCTGTCTTTCTACTAGAAGTCCCATAAAAACACAAGAAACAACAAAAAATGACAATAGTGCTGCATATCATATTGGAGAATGGGGTAATTTTACATCCACTCCTACAGCAAACCATGAGAAAACTCTTCAGTCTCTGTACATCCCACTCCTAAATGTAGGATGTGGTGAGTAGGAAAGTGGGAGTCGCTGCAGAGAACCTGCCTTGGAACCTGCAAAGCTCCCACCCTCCCACTTCAGGCCTCTGCTGCTTAAACAGATCTGAACTGTGTCAAAACAGGTAACAGAGGGTGGCTAGGACCCACGAGCACAGAGGCCATTAAAGAAAGACGTTGTGAAGGGATTAAGACAGGAAATGCTTGGAAGAAGTGTTTGCTTGAGGAAGGAGGGCTTGTAGTATAAGCTGCATGAGGTCAACTTCACTTAAGGGGTGGAAAATAACCCTTTTGGTGGACCAGGACATCAACTTGGACTTTAAGTCTAAACCTGGAAGACTACACCCCAGGATAAGGAAGGGCTTGTGCTGCATTCCTGGGATTCCCATTTGCAATTGCCAAGTCTTCTGGAGACTGTCTGTTCAGAAATTATTAAGCAAAGCAAAATAAAACCTAAAACCTAAAGCAAAAGAAAACAAAAAACAATAAAGATGTGGCTTTGGATGAGGTATAACAGAAGGAAAGATCATCTTGAGAGCCTGAGGGAAGAGAATCTTTGAAAAGAGATTGAGAACACTGTCAGAAAGCTTAGTAACCTCAGGAGATATTAGACTGGCTACTTACAAGTCTAGGGAAGTAGATGAGACAGCAGATGATAGAATGTTAGGGACAGAGATGCTGAGGAAGGCCACTGATGAAAGTGCCAATGTGCTAAATTAGTACAGAACAAAGACCTAGCTAAAATTCCCAGGGGAATGAGGAAGGAACAGAACTGATACTGTAGAAGTACAATTTCTCCTGCTGGGCAAGGAAGACAGATTTGAAAGGATGTAGAAAAAAGGCCAGACAGCAAAATAAGAAAAAAAAAAAAAAGGATGACAGGTACATTAGACAAGTATGGATTCTGAGAACTATCGAAGGGTGGGGTACAATGACAATAAACACAACAAATGAGATATGCCACAGAGGAAAATGCACTTAACCAAGCAAATATCTGCATGAACCAAAACCCCAAGAGATCACTGTGAAGTAACAAAAATGAAAAAGAAAACCTAACTAGCTAGATCTTGCCAAAATAAAGTTCAGTCGCAATTATCAATATTCAGAAAGGAAATAAGGTATACAGATAAAAAGTCACTGTTTTCTGGAGTTTTCATAGCAGGAAACATTTTTTTAAAGAAGTTATCAGACCGTCAGGGTGATTCAGCAGGTAAAAATGGCTGTTGAGCAAGTCTGATGGCTTGAGTTTAATCCTCAGAACCCATATGCGAAGTTGGATGGCGAGGTGGTCTTCTCAGAGGCAGAGCTGGGAAAAGTGCTTGGAAGCTCATGGACCAGAAAGCCTGGCATACACAGCACAGCAGAAACAAGAGAGATCCTGCCTCAAAACAACAAAACAGAGTGGAAAGAGATAATTCCTGAAAGTTGTCTTCTGACCTATACATGTGTGCCTTGGCTAGTATGCCTTTATTCACACACACACACACACACACACACACACCCAGGCGGACGTGCATGCACAAATGATTTTCTTTTTAGTTATCAAGCTATTGCTATATTTCTGAAAAATTAAAGATACATTTCTTTATTTCCTAAACATTAACAGGATAAATTCTATTATAACTAAATGTGATCTATGTCACCTATCTTTCTTTTGGGGAGTGGATTTTTTTTTTTTTTTTTTGAGACAGAGTGTTACTATGTAACTCTGGCTATCCTGGAACTTACTATGTAGACCAGACTGCCTTCATACTCCTAGAGATCCACATTCCTCTGCTTCTGCCTCCCAAGGGCTGGGATTAAAAGTATCCCCCACCATGCCTGACCAGTGTCACCCATCTTAAAATACATATTAGTAATTAAGTTACAAAGAGGATTTTTAACTTCTAAATTTTTAGAGAAAAAAGAAACAAAGAAACCAACAAAAATTCATAAAATCATACAAAGTTCAGTGGTAGAATTAAACACAGACATCAGTTAGATCAGATAGAGGATGGTAGTATATAGTTCAAATCATTTAATGCCTTAAAATTATGAGTAAGAAAAATAGCTAAGATGATTCTTTTGAAAAGAAATATTAGTAGACTACAATGCAAACATTAAATCATGTGCAACTTACAAGAAAAAGTTTTCAAAAGAAAATCAACATTTATTGCGTATTGGCAATATGGGTTGTATTTTCTTTCACAGGTATTGTCTTATGCAGTTCTCCCAATAACAATATGAAGCAGAGATCTTACTACACATGTCTCACACTGCACATTCGTAGTATAAGTGATCTAAGTAATTTGTCCTTGGTCAGAGAACAGAGACTTAAAACCAGGTCCTTCTCAGAGCACAGACTCAAAGTATAACTACCTATATTTCAGGCAAAAATCACTCAGGTTAAAAATCCAACTTCCTACAGATTTAAGGAAAACTCAAATAAAAAGAAAGCAGAAGGGAAGATACAAAATCAAAGCAGAATTCAAGGCATATGCCATTGAACATGTGAAATTGATTTTTTTTTTAAAGGCCAAATCCACACAGAGGACTCAGCAGTCACACACCTGTTATATACTCAAGGAGATATCCAGGTTTTTAACTTTCTTTTTTTTTTTGGTTTTTTGAGACAGGGTTTCTCTGTGTAGCCCTGGCTGTCCTGGACTCACTTTGTAGACCAGGCTGGCCTCGAACTCACAAAGATCCGCCTGCCTCTGCCTCCCAAGTGCTGGGACTAAAGGCGTGCGCCACCACCGCCCGGCTGGTTTTTAACTTTCTTACTTTTATCTTTTTATATTTATTTATCTGCTTGTTTATTTGTGTGTTCATGGCATGTGCACTGGTGTGGGTGCCACGGGACACATGTGGAGGTTAGAGGACATTTGCAGGAGTCAGTTCTCTCTATTACATGGGTTCTGGAGATAGAATTTGGGGCATCAGGCTAGGCATCAAATGCCTTACCTGTGGGCCCACCCACCAACCCAAAACAGCCAACTTTTTTTAAAGCATCAAGTATGAGAAACTCAAAGAAAACATTCTACAGCATCTTACACAGCATGACCATAGGCAGAGGTAACTCTGTCAGCTAGGCTGTTTCTAGTTTCTAGCATTCATACATAGATGATTTTTTAAAGTATATTTAATGCCTCGGGACCCAGCCATACTACTTCTGGGTATACACCCAAATGACTTCTCACTGAATCATAAGGAAGTTTCCTCATCTATGTTCATAGCAGCCTTATTTGTAATAGATAGAAACTGGAAACAACCCAGATGTCCCTCAACCGAAGAATGGATTAAAAAACTGTGGTACATCTACACAATGGAATATTACTCAGCTATCAGAAACAACGAAATCATGCAATTTGCAGCCAAATGGATGGAACTAGAGAAGCTCATCCTGAGTGAGCTAACCCAGACTCAGAAGGATGCACATGGCATCTATTCACTTATAGTCGGGTTTTAGTTATATAGTACAGCATAACTATACTACAGCCAATATACCAAAGGGAACATGGGCATAGACTTTTTTTTTCCCTGTCAATGAGATACTTTTCCCTAGTGGTGCTGCCTTGTAGGCCCTCAGTGTATGAGGAGGCTCTTGGCCCTCATATGTCTGCTGAACTGGGGAGGGGCCTGTTATGTAGGGACACTCCACTCCAGAGGAGTGGGATGGAAGGGTTAGAGGGTAGAGGGCGGGAAGGAGGGGCTGGGAAGGGGGGGAAAAGAGGACAATATGATGGAGATGTAACCTAAAGCAACAAATAAATACATTTATTTATTTTAAAAAATCATGACAGTTAACCAGTGAGCGAAAACAAATTGATAAGGTGAATGTGAATTATTAGCAACATTTTAATTCTAAGAATGGGGAACTCATTACACAATTATGTTTGAGAACTTACTGTGTACCTACCTATATTACCTTATACATATTAAATATTTAAAAGATAAAGAGTTATGAGAAAAGAAAAAGTAAATATAGAAAAATGTATGAATAAAAGAATTGATAGAGTTAATGACACTTAATGATGTTTTTATTTTACAAATATAGACTAAATTCCATGTGATATAAATATATACTATTTTCATTTTTGGACCATGAGCAGACAAACTAGAAAGAAGTAACATTTCAACAACAGAAACAGCTGCAGTGAACTGCCACATGGAAATTAAAACCTTTTCTAATAATATTATGTCAAAAAACCCCACAAGTATTTAGAAAATAGTGAAAATAAGAAAACAATTTATCAAACAGAATGCTGCCAAAGCCATGCTGAGTGGGAAACACTTAAACTCAAATACATTGCTAATTCAAGAAGACAGCTTGAGAGAAAGAATTTAGCCTGCCCCTAAGCCACTGGAAAAAGAAACAAAGGAGACCTATGGAAAGTCCCCCGAAAGGAACAGTAAACATACAAATAAATGAACTAGAAAACAGAAAAACAGTAGATTTCATATGGAAATCCAAGAGCTACTGTCTAGAGAAAACCAGTAAATATGGTGCCATTTTGTTGTTATTTTTTGTTTATGAAAAATAAAAGTATAGGAAAAAATTACAAACATAAGCCAATAAATAAGGTATATTGTCAGCTTTCAGTTGCCATGACAAAATACCTGGGAGAATCCTATGAGGAGGAAAAGTGTACCTGGGTCCTGTTCTGAGGTTCCAACCCATGGTATTGCCTTGGCCAGAGTGTATAGCAACTGAGGCTGCTGAAGTAAACAGGACAGGAAGCTCCCAACATTTCTTTCTAGAACATGCTTCACTTCCTTCTCCTGGACCCCAGCACTAAATATCCTGCCACCTCCTAGTAGGATCATAGTTCATCAACCAAGCCATAGCACATGGCCTTTGGGGACATTTGAGATCAGAACTATAACACAAATGAAACACAACATCAATGGAGAATTTTGTTTTTAAGAAAAGACAACCTGTTCAGATGAAAGAAATGTTTCTGGATGCCTCCAATATTGTTCTGAGAAGAAAATGAACAATTTTTAAAGGTTGTAAGCCCAGATGATTTTATGTTTTTATCAAATATTTGAGATTAGATAGTTCTTTAAATATCTATTCTAAAGTATATTAAAAAATGAGAATGGACCAAAAACATTTTATTAAGTTAGCACAAGACTAAAACACCTGACACACACACAAATCCACACAAGCACATACACATACACATACAAATATATACACATATACATATACAAACATATATACATGCACAAATCCACACATATGCATATATACATACATATGTATAAATATACACACTGATATATGTATACCCATATCACGTCTAAAAACAAACAAGTAACAGAAAATAAGAACTGCTTTGTTGAAGCGTGTTGGGGCTGGAGGCAGAACAAGTCACATAGTTAATACACGCACCTCACCTCCACCCCTGGGACCAATCACAGGGCTGGGCACACATTAGACAAATTCATTAGTCAGACTTCCATTCTCTTCAGCTATATTTGTCTACTTTCTTAGCTCTTTGAGATTTATTTTATTATTTACCTATATTACCCCCAAGAACATAAGCTCTACAAAGGCAGGAGGTTGCCTTTTCACTCCAGCCAGGACATGCTGCTGGTGCCCTGCTCAGGCAAGTGATTTGTGAAAGAAGGAAGGAACAGGAACCTGGAGGAAGCTGAAGGCCACACAGAGCAATGGAGCATTGACATTGTTAGAACTGGGCCATTCAAGAGAACGGCACTTACAACAGGGGTGTCCTGGGGTGCCTGTAATTTGGCAGACAGTCTCCCATTTTTCACAGGACACTGATCTCAGAGAAGCTTATTGAAGGGGTTTCAGAAATGGGGAGAGTGCCTAAAGGGAGTCAGACACTGCCAGTTGGTGCGAAACACCCCACCACACACACCAGAATGCCTGAGGTGCCACAGGGGTGTGTGTGACATGGCAGTTTCTCGACACTTCCTGATGCCCTGGGACATGAATGGAGTTCAAAACCACTCAGAGCAGAGCTGGCCTCCTGGCTAAGGGACAGGGTCCTCTAAACCTCAGGGAACACTGCACCAAGGAAGACAGCTGCACATGCCCAGTGACAGTCCCTCCAGACTCTCCTGCTTGTCCTCTATGGTTGATATCTTCCACACTGCATAGTCTTAGCATCCACTGCCTTCCCTGCCCCTGAATCAGGACTCCAGGCACCACATGCTTGCTCATGGTTGGTGCATGGGGACCCAGGAGACTTTGTTCCCAAGACTGTGCCCAGCACACTTTTGCTTCCATGACTCTCCATAGGAGCCATGCTCAGCACTGAGGTGGCCCTTCTAAATATAGATCGAGCTGCACTCCTACTCACGGCTTTTGAGTTGAGTAGAACAGAAAAAATTTGTATGACCACTGTGGTGGGATGGGAACCATGCTGAGGACTTTCTGGCCATCTTCCCTAATTCTCAAGGTAGCAATATGAGGTAAACAGTGCTGTCTTCAGGCACAGATGGAGAAACTGGGATGCAGAGCAGTGAGGGGGCTTCCCAGCTTTATCTTGGATGCTCTCCCCTGAAATTCTTTCTCTCCAAAAAGCCATGGTACCATTACTTTTTGCTCTTGCTCTGCCAAGCTATTACCAATTCCTTGACTTACCCATAACATTTTATGTGTATCAATGAGCCTTTTCAAACAATTTAAATCCCTTTTCCAGGCATAACCTTCGTACTCTGACAATCTAGTGAACTGTGATTTGAAGCCTCAACTGAAAGACTACTCCTCCAGGAAGCTTTCTAGGTCTTTATTAGGGGAAGACAGGGTATTAACATATCACTCTGACTAGCCTGGAACTCATTATGTAGACAAGAATGGCCTTAAATTCACAGAGAGCTGCCATTCTCTGTCTCCTAAGTGCTGGGATTGAAACCATGTGCCTCTATGTCCAGCCTTAACTTCAATCCAGGAAATCCAGTGCACCCCTCCTCAGATGCCCTGAGCATTCTGTCCCAACACTTGTGACACTCAAGTGCTCTAGTGCATGTGTACTGAAACACTCCACTAGACTCCAAGTCCCTTGCCACAAGACAGTTCAATCCCCTTGTATTTCAGCAGCAACAGCAGCAGCACACCGGTGCAGTGCTGGACACAGCACAAATGCCCCATCACTGCTCATCCAACAGCTTTCACAGTCAAACTCAGCCTTCAAGCCCAGCTCTCTTTATTCTCAGCTCCTTGACATCCCTCCACCCTCTTGCCCTCAAAGACCCACTCACACAACAGGACCATGTTCTATACCCAACCCTGGACCAGATGGTACATTGACATTTCAGTAGCCTACAACAACTACAGCCTTCAATTTACAAGAACAACATATCCAAATGAGATGATGGGGAACAAGGTGGCATTTTATTCCTGCTGCCAAGGTCATGACAACAAAGTAATAAAGACAGATCTGCATATTTATCCCACCATGTGACCCAGGAAAGCGGACTGGACTCCTGTTCCTTTTGCAGATCAGAATCAAGATGGAAATCAAGTGAGACACTTGGTTGCGGCCGAGGACACCTGGTGAATGAGTGAGCCATGATGAACTGATCATTTCCAGTGATTTACTTGGTGTGCCTGGTGCCCCTCAGGACCCTGTCATGCCACCATACCCCACAGAGGAGCAGCTGGCAGATCTGAGGACAGTACTGATCCCAGGCTGGTTTCCTTCTGTGCTGTCTCAGGGGTTGGGAAGATATATGGGTCAACCTGAGCTCAAATCCCAAGTCTGTATGTCACCAGGTTTAAATTTGTGTATACCTGTGAAATATAAACATTCGTGTTGCTTTTATGGGCCACTGATTCTTTAAGAAAAATGGCAAAACAAAGCATAAGGACACTTGGCACCCTGAATTACACAGCTACCCATTTCTGTCTTATGACTATCTATCCTGCAACCATAACAATGGATTCTTGAAGGAAACGCTGATGAAGCTGAAGAGGGAGGCTGAGGACAGAGCATATGGTTGGGCTGGCCTGGGAGTCCTGGCAGCCTCCCATCTGAAAGTACTCCCCCCTGGGGCTTCTTCTCCTACTCTCTCCAGGGCTGTTAACTCACTGGAAAGCCCCTGGCTAGAGGCAGCCAAGGAGGAAGGCAGCCAACACCATGGTTAAAGGGAAACAGATGGATAGAGACTGTCCCTTCCCCGAATGCCCAGTTGGGTGGGAAAGCACAGGCAACCTCCAAGGCTTGGTACTTGCTCTCCAGGGAGGGGCCCTCCACAAGGCTCCCTAACTGCCTGCTGTTCCAAGATCAACAAGCAACCAGAATGGCCAGCCAGGGCTTCAGAGAGCATGCCACTGTGACATACAGTGTACAAGGTAGTGAGTGCCTCTACCTCCCTTGCTGCTCCTGGTTACGTCTTCATGTTCAGGATACTGTAATAGTCTTTTTTCAGGTCAGATCTCTGTCCCTCCCCTACCACTACTCAGAGTATCAGAGTCATGTTGTTCCCTCTGAACCCCTATGCTCTGTTGATGTAACACTACCATCCTGGGAAATAGTAAGTAGAAGATAGAGAAAGCATGCCACCGTATGCCTACACTGAGCAATCCACAAAAATGGATCACTTTCATTTCCACATTAACTCTTTTAAGACAGATTATATCCATCTTATAGGTATGAAGTTGAGGTTCAACGAGGTAGAATAACATCCTGAGATCATATCTCTTGTTAGTGAATAAATAAGAGTTGAATTAGGTCTTTCTGGTTTTCAGATTCATCTCCGCACTACAGGGCTTGCTGGCATTTGACACTGCTGAGTTCCAGAGGCTGGACCCATAGACATCGCCCATCAGAGATGCCTCTGTCTCCAAGTAGCTCCCAGTTCCCAGAGAGAGACCAGAGTTCACATTCTAGGTCATTCACAATCCTCTTCTGTGATCTTTGTGATTCCTGGAAAGAACTCCTGCGTGTGTGTGTGTGTGTGTGTGTGTGTGTGTGTGTGTGTGTGTGTGTGTATGTGTGTGTGTGTGTGTCCTTGTGTTCATGTATATGTGAGTTCAGGCATATGCATGCTACATCTCATGTGTGGAGGTCAAAACAACTCCATATGTCCTTCCTCACTTCCCATCTTGTTGAGATCGGGTCTCTTGTGGCTTACCACTGCATATACAGGCTAGACTGCCAGTCTGTCTGTGAACTTGGGTAAATCATCAAACCTCCACACACCTCTATTTCCATATCTAGAAAATGGAGCCTTGCTGTCCGCATAATGACTAACTGGGGTAGAACAGTGGTTCTGTTTTAGTAAAGTACTATTTGCATCAAACGAGTTATCCCTATAGGAAGGAGAAAGCAGGCTATTGTGGCCTACTGGACGTTTGAAAGCTTGTGTTCCCTAAATGCACACATCGCTCATGCTAAAACTTTGGGACCACCTTGTACTGACTTCTCCTTTTCTCTCTTCTCTGTCCTCATCCAGTCCATTGACAGACTGACAGACACCTTTTCCTTTAGTGTATGTCTCCAGGCTGGCCACTTCTCATTTCCACTGCCACTTAAGTCCAGGAGCACCTATCGCCCCCCACTGAGCATTTCAGGGGCTCTTTCTTGCTTCCACGCATGTCTCCATGTTGTCTTTTTGACACACAGTACCTGGAATAGTTTTTCATAAGACATGAATTTGGTCATGTCTTTTCCTTGCTTGAAAACCTTCATTGTTTCTGTTCTCACTTTGAATCACAAACCTTATCCATATCTTCAACTGTAGTCCTGCTGCCTGGCCAAGCTGTTCCTCGTTTCACTCTCCCCATTGCTGTTTCGCCCTGCATTGCTTTACACACCCCTGGCCAGAAAAATAACTCATGCTTTTAGACATTCCATCTCTTGGTAGAAATGGCCTGACAGGAGGCTTTCCTAGTTTTCAGCTTTTCTTACACTCTCCACCCTTTTCACGCCCTCTCTGCTTTTTTTTTTTTTTTTCATCATATTGGGCCTTCACCTATCTATGGTGTGGTGCCTTCTACATCCAGAGTTGGTCTTCCCTGGTCAGTTTATCCTCTCTGTAAACACTGTCACAGACAGAGATGTGCTATACTAACATCCCAGGTTCCTCTAATCCAATCAAGCTGACAAAGATGAATCCTCACACACTGGAATTACCTCCTGAAAAAACATACCAAGTGGAAAAACATTGTAAGTTCAAATGCACCTGACCTGCTGGACATCTTGGCTAAGTCTGGTCTACTTTAAACATGTTAAGGATGCTATGTCAGCCCACATCTGGACAAAGTCATACAGCGCAGAGCCTATTTTATAACGAAGTACTGAATAGCTCAGGTGATTCATTGGATAACCACATCCACAGTGCTGACAACACAGTACTTTGTGATCAATGAAGCTACAGTTCACAGTTTCTGCCCAGCTTTCAGAGAAAATGAACATATTGCAATATGTCACCAGCTTGAGAAAGATCAAAACTCCAAATCTGAAAGCAGTTTCTGCTAAATGCATATCACTCTCACACTGTCATAAACACAAACTATTTTAAGCTATGATTGTCTACAGGCCTATTTGTCCCTTAAGAATTTGTTTTCCTTATATCACTAGAGAATAAATTCCATGCAGACAGGGACCTTGACCCCTATATGCTCATTCAAACACTCAGTATTCAAAATAAGCCAGAGCATCAAGGAAACTTTATAAATTTCTGTTAAATTAATGACTGGAACTGTGGATAAAAGAATGACAAATGAATAAGTGAAGCAACAGTCTCTAGGTTCTTGCATCACTGATCCAGGGTTGTCTTTTCAATTGGTTCCTTTTGATAGCCATGAGGAAAATGTCAGGGGAAATTGCACCCACTGGAAGTGGTCACGCTTTATAGGGCCAGCCTGAGCAATCTGGAATACACACTTGTCCAGCAGTGCTAGCCATATGTTCATTTCCTGAGGTGCTTGAGGGAAGTGTCACAGCCAGAAGAAGTGTTCTCCTCTCCCAACCTCTCATCCCTTCCCTGAACTACTCCTGGCCTGATAAAAAGTAACTAGCATTGGGAAGATGTGGGATATACTGGGAGCCCCTGTGAGAGGTGGCCAGTAGTGCCACTTGCTGAGGAGAGAGACTTGCCATCAAGATGGCCATGAACTCAAGCCAATCCACATGTACTTGGGCATCATGTTCTTGAAACCCTTTCTAGGCAAGAACCCCAGTGCTCTGGTAAAATATCCTCTTCTAATTATCAAAGTGCCGGTGACAATAGTTAATCTTCCATGAACCTCCTGGTGCTCAGTGTGTTTCCGGTTAATAATGTCATTTCAAAGGTCCATGTTCTGTCTCCCCCAGGATGGGAAGTGTTTTCCCACAGCTGCTGCTGGGATCTGGGAGATCCTGTGAAGAGTCAGCAACAGCTTGGCATCTCAACACACAGCTGGGGTTTATGTGAAGGGCATGCTAGGCTGCCCATCTAGCTTGCATGCCTGGCCAGGGGTCAGTTCTGTTGTTCCATTCTGAGTTTGGGTCCTCTATTTTGGCCCCTGTAGTTACTCCTGTGGTCTTGAGAAGGGATCAGGGGAGGGAATACACATTAATGGGGCATTTACTCCAGTTAATTATTTTCTCTATGTTTGCCTATCTAACACTTCTCAACTAGTGTCGTCATCATCTTGCAGATGTAGAATCTAAGGTCTGGAAAGATTTTCCCAGAGCCCTAGATAAAGCACACACATCTGAGTTCTTTCACAGTTGAATCTTGCATGTGATGGGAAACTGCCTAGCTCCCTGGCTGCCTGAAACCCAAACCTAGCCAATGCTGCAAACCTTCTGACCAGCCTCCCATCTTAGGGACCCCTCTGGAGTAGGATGCTAACATCCAGGGTCAGGGCTAGATGCTATGCACTGGAGGTAGGGCAGAGGATGGTTGTGTGAGGTGCTCAGAGGGGCTGATCACTGTGGATGAGAGGAGTGGATGGAGCAGGAGTCATGCGATTCTGAGACAAGATAAAAAATGGCAGAGGACACTGCACATGCACAGGGACAAAGGTACAGGGAAGATGGCAGAAGACCTATGGGGAGAGTCCAGAAAGGATTCCTTTCTAATAAAGGAAATGCTTTATTTTGCCAGCAATGAGATCCAGGTGAATCCACTGGGCCAAGTTCAAGCTTACCTCCCTTTTGCCAAGAGATATGTGTGCTTCAACATGTGTATGAGGGGTGGGGGTGGAGGGGGAGTGCTGAAGGAGCAAAACTCCCAGACCAAGACAAACACTGTAGCTTCCAAGAGGCAAAACAAAACAAACAAACAAAAACAAAAACCCACCACCAGCAACAAAGGAAATAAATTCCCCTTGTCCTAGCGACCTTTCCCCATCGGTCATGGTCATGTCCTTCATCTCCTTCTACTCCTCTCTGTCTCCTACCTAGGACTCATCTGGAAGCAGCTGCTCCAGGCTCAACAACAAATTCAGGTTTAGGGGAACCACAGAATAAGGTGGCACAAGGACAAAAGGCTGTCCCTACCCAGGTTATATACCTCAAGGTCAGAAGGACTCTGGGAGGGAAGAAGGGAAGGATGGCACACGTTATCTGAGCTCAAAGGCCTGGCTGTGCTCAACTCTGCCCTTCCTGACTGCTGAGGGACCTCAGGGAGCTCATGACCCTCTCTGGCTTCAAGCACTGTCACTAAAATGAGAGGTGTCTCAGTCTGCTTTGTGTTCCTAGAACCAAACACCTGGGATGAGCAATGCATAAAGAAATCACATCTTTTGCCTCACACTTCCAGAGGCTGGAAAGTCCAAGAGCACAGCTCCAGGTAGCTGACGAGGGCCTTCCTACTTCCCTGAAATACGGTGATAGATAGCATCCTGTGGGGACCCCACCCAATCCCCAATCCCTCCCAAAGACCTCATCTCCAAACCCATTAATGTACACATTTGGAAATGACAATTTTAGCCTGGTGAATTTAAATGAACATATCTTAACTACACAAGGAGCACATATGTGATCACCCTTCCCCTTCAGCAGTGACAACCGCTATGCTGTAATTGACTCTTTGGGGTTAGCAGCAGCTGCTACCCCAAGCCAGCCTGACTTCTGCTTCCCTCCTCTCCCACTTCAACAGGAATCCATGCAAGGCCTATTCTGTACCACGCCATGGGACTACAAAGCTGGATAGGGATACATGGGTTTCCAAAGACATTTGCATATGCTAACAATTAAGAAAAGCAAGCCCAGAAGAGGATCTCAGGATTGTGTGGGTGTGCACACGAGTGGGTACACAATAGATGTGCAACACATCCACGTGAAAAACAGAACATTGGGAAGCATCAGTTCAGTAAATGAGAGGAATGCTTTTTCTTTTTTTCTCCGGAGTATTTTTACCTTGCACCTTGATTATTTTCAAATTAAAAAGCAATAGTAATGATTAGCCCCTTAGTGAACACTTGCTCCCTACCAGGCATTCTTCTAAGACCTTCAAATGTCAACCAGGTTAGTTCCTGCAACCAAACAGTTCCTATCAGGAAGCCTGATATAGGAAGGAAGAGCCAGAGGCACTGTGATTAAGTGACTCTCCAATGTGGCCTCAGTAGAGAAGCCAGGGTTCAGGTCCCCAACTGCGACTGACTGGGAGGCTATGACTTCATTTCCTCCACATGAACCCTGTGAGAGGTCAGGGGAACTGAGGAAAGCTGGCCTACCAGCCTGGATGCAGGAGGGGCAGTGGACTGCTTCCCGTCAAGGGGAGGGAACTGAAGAACTCCCAGAGGCCCAGCTGTGCTCTGCCTGGATCTCAACACCTGCATTCTCTCAGAGAAGCCTAGGTACCCTAGCTAACAATGGCACCAAGGGGGGACCACGAATAAAACAGACCCTCCAAGCAGAGAAAGCCACACTTACAAGGCCCGAGGGCGGGAACTGTCTGTGGCTGCCCTGAGAAGTGCAGGGACAGAAGGTGCAGGTGGTAGGTGAGGAGGAGGGTGGGCACAAGGGAGGAGGCTGGCAGGTGAGCAGCTGCCAGGGACACCGAGAAGCGCTGCCAGCAGAGGCCGGAATGTGTCCTGAGTGAGCAGCAGTGAGCCTGGGGGGTTTCCAGAAGCAGGGAAACTAATCAGATGGGGTTTAAGCGTTGAACCCCTATGCCTCCATCCACTCTTGCCCCTTGCTCCCCTCTTTCAATATGGAAGCAGGGAATCTGGAGAACTCTTCCCTAGGATCTGCCCCAGGTAGATCCAAATGTCAGCAAACCTTACATAACCACACAATAATAAAATAATAATGATGATGACGATGCAACGACACAAAGCTGGTCATCCAGAGATGTCTAAAGCTCACCAGCCCTGCCCTGCCTATAGAGCTCCTGTGCATATTCTAATACCCAGCACAGAAGTCACCCTCTCAGTGACGGCTTCCCCAAAGAACAGTCTCTCAGAGTTCCCATCTCTCCTCTTTGGGACATGCTCCTCTCTTGACACTGGGTATCACTGGGCGGTCCTTCAGGGCTCCACCATGGGCAATCCATCTCCACGTCTCAGGGTCTGACTGGTGCCTAGCCCATGGCCAATGTCTGTGAAGTCCACTGTGAGGAAAATGCTTAGCAGAGAGCAGGCGTCAGTGAATCAGGGGAGTTGAGGTCTCCAGAATAGCTCAAGCCTTGAGTGACATTGTAGAAAACTGTCCAAGTTTTTTGGATGGCTTCTTAGGCCCTTGGGGGTGAGCCTATCAATTCCTGTACTGTGAGTGCATGGGTCTCTGGGCTCTTTGCCCTACCGGGGGTGGGGGGTGGGTGGGATGATCCTAACAGCTACTACCACTGTGGGGTGGGGTGGGGTAGGGTGGGGTGCGGGAACACTCATCCTCACTATGGTGTCTGGGGCTGGTCCGGAACTCCCCACTTCCCCCCTGTCCAGCTCCAAAGACAGCCTTTACCTTGCCTGAAATCACATGGGCCCTCTGCCCCTCTTCTCCCTGCTTGTCTCCCTCCCCCTCCCACAGTTTTTTAGAACCCTTATTTCCTGTTGCTAGAAAGCCTGAAACAGCCCAGCCTTGTCCATTCCTCTACAATGTATCCACAAGTGCTTTCAAATGAGGCTTCCTGCTCTTTGCTGAATACCATTCATTGTTCCCAAGGCTCTTGAGCTGTGGTCCCATCTTGTCTTCCATCCTCATCTTCCTCTCTCTCTTCCTGTCACACTTACCACAGCGTCCACCTATGTACCTCCTCTTGGTTCTCTTCTCTCTCCATTTTCTCTCTTTGAATCCTGACAGCTCTTGTCTAATTCAAGGTCCTTCTCTCAAACAGAAAGGTGTCTGTTACCTTCCTCCAGATTCTTATGGAGGCTTCAGCTCACATCAGTTTTCCAGATCCCTCCTGTCTTCCCTCTTCTCCCCTGTCCCTCCACTTCTGACAACTTGTGCTGTGGAAGTATCATGTGCTGGACATGTTTGCCATACTCATTTCTGTTGTTCCCTCTGAAACTCAGTATGGTCCATTCTAATCTGCTAGTCCCACTGTTAGCTGCTCTTCATTACCCCCCAGGGAAGAACACTTAGAATCCTTTCTCTAAGGCTGAATTTCACTCTTAGCAAACAAGCGTCAAGGTGGCCTTGACTTCATCTTCACCTCCTCTGCCACACCACCATCATCTTTATAATCACGTAGCACTCATCACACACCAGGTGGCCCTAGAGACTGAATGATGTTCTCTCCATCGGGTCCAGCACCCAGGAAGCACCCTGTCACAGCTGGCATCACCAGGACAGTCACGTCTGGCCCGGCGGAAGCATACGAGACAGGAATATGCCAGGCACGTTCTGGGGACAGCTCACAGACAAGCTGGGCTGGAGCTCAGGGCTTGTGTTTAATAAAAGATTAATGAAATTGTCAAATTGACCTTGTCAGTGTCTGTTCGATCCAATTACGTGGCTGTGGCCCCCATGAATGGGGTTAAAAACAAGCACAGAAGAAAGGCACCAAGACAGCAGTCCCAGGGGAGGTGGTACCACCCTGGGAAGCCCTGAAAGGAAGTCAGCCCTGCCCCATCTCCCCGGCCCCATCTGAGTCTGCTGGCAGAGTTTGATGTGCGCGTCCTGTGACTAGGAACTGCAGCTGAGAACTGACGCCCACTGATGCCCTTGTTTCAGGTTCTGGGCTGGGACCAGGGTCCATAGTGAGCAAAGAAGACTGTCTTTCAGAAGTTCTTGTCTTGGTCTGGTAGGCAAGACAGTTGTAAAACCAAACAGAAACCTAATTGTGACAGTACATGACTTTCATCCCAGCACTCAGAAAGCAAGGGCAGGCAGAAGACTGTGAGTTCCAGGTCAGTCAGGGCTATATGGTAAGATCCTGTCTCCAACAAAACAAAACTAACAGACAAAAACACTAATGGAATTCACAGAAGTGAGCAAAGATAGATCCACAAGGCCCCAGAGAAGGCACACTTCGGTCAGCCTGGGACTCGGGGTTTCTTGCCAGGCTGTTTCCCACAGTGGGAAGGTACTGAGGGGAAAGCAAGCCACTCCCAGAAACAGCCGTGTTGCAAACAGAAGGACCATGGAAGAATGGCAGAATGTTCTGGGCAGCTGTTGGGGCTGTAGGGGATTCATTCATCATGGAAAGGTTGTAGGTAGTGAGGGTGGGAGGGGCCCTGGTGCCGGCAGAATAGACCTAGGCTCTGCTTAGGAGAGGCTAGAGCCTAAGAGGCCCAGGATGAGAGACACCCGAGTTCTGAGAGGGCAAGATTCTTCCAGAGACCAAGCCCTGGTGCTCTGCATATGGGCAAGCTCAAGAGAACACTGGGGGGTGGGGGGTGTTTACCTAGCATCAGGAGCCTCAACCATGTCAAGGGTTTGGAGAAGTGTGAGCTGTAAGACCCTGTCTGGGCAGCAATGCCCATACTCCTAACACAGGGCCTTTCCTGGGATCTGAGCAGTCTTTTCAGTGCACCAAGCTTGCTCATGTCCCTCAACAACTGGCTGTTCAGTTCAGCACAGCCAGACACATGCCATCACCATTCCAGGATCACAGATGAACAAACAGGCAGAAGGAGAACTGAGGTCCCACATCTAATGGTGTGGAACCCTGGCCTGTTTACTCAGAACCAAAATCTGATGCCTTTCCCATTATCACAGGACTATCTTTAAAGGAGGGAGCCAGACATCTTGGCATCAGCAGTTAAATGGCAGATGCTGGGACACCTCACTCTGTAGGCCATTGTTCGTCTTATTTTAAAGAGCATCCTGTCAGCTCCATTTCTGACTCTGTGAACATGAGACCTGCATCTGGGTGCTATTTCAAACAATAGAAATCAAGTCCAGGCAAAGGGTTCTGGAGCAAAAGTCCTGCTTTACAACATTGCATTTCTACTTGGCCCCAGCTAACCAGGTGAAAAAGCCAAGCTTAGGGACATAGTTAGCACAGGAGTCAGGGGGGAAAGATAGGAAGGGAGGCTCTGGTCCCTGCAGCATTCTTTATGTCCAGGACTGGGAGCTAGGCTTCCGACCACTTTGTCGTACACAGATCTCAGGGACAGATCCCTAGTACTCTCCTGGCCAGCAATATACCTGTCTACTTACTCTTCCAAGCCAGAATCAGTGGGGCCTCTTTTTGTCTCCCCTCTAGTTAGACAATTGCCTCAGCTTGGCCCTACCATGGTCCCAGGCTTCCCTGTTTGTCTCAATAGCCTTCTGTTTTTCTTCATTGTCTCTTACAAAATCATGATTCCACCACAGTGGGCTTCCCTACTAGCCATGGACTTCCATTTCTAAAACCCCACGATTCCCTGCTAACATCTCATGGCCAAGACCAACAACTGCGGTGGTCACTACAGCCCAAACTTGGTTCACCCATGCAGCCTGGCCTCTCAGTTGATTCTGCCTCCAAATGGGACTTCTTGTGTGGCTTCTACAGTGAGCTATACAGTCAACTCGCCTTTATCCCACCTGTGAGCCTCTGGCTGGGTACTTTCCCACACTGTTCTGAAGGGATTTTGTTTTCTTAAATTTTAGCTGAGGAGCTGAGGTAAAACAAGAAAATGAGAGTAGGGGCAACTTGTAGACATCTCTAAGAAAATTACACTGCCCTGGGTCTTCCCCTTCCCTCTTCTCTTTGCCTGTTCTTGTTATCTAGCCAGAGGAATTGACCAGCAATTGGTCAGTACCCTCCTCAGGACACTGTAAGAAAGCCATTAATACTTCTCTAATACCACCTTGGGCTCCATGCAACTGCAGCCCTAACCTTGAGATACTATGTGTTGCTAATTTTTCTAGCTCTACCCACCCACCCACCCACCCCACATCCATCCATCCATTGGCTCCTGGAGGAGATAGAGGCCAGGCCCCAGGCTCTGCCTCTGCTGTCTGTCTTACCCCATGCTCTGGGAGCTAATGGGAGGCAGGAAGGAGCTCTGTCTGCTTTACCTCATTATCCTAGTGCTGGCTAGGCACTGGGCCCAGAATGGCTTTGGGTGAGTATTTGCTGAGTGAATAAACATTTGAGATCATTTTATTGAAATGCTTCAGAGTAAATTTGGAGACAGGCATTCCTCTACTCAAGAGTAATTTAATAACCATGAACGCCTTCAATGCAGTGGGGAGAAAGAGGGAGAAGGTGTGTGTTTCTCTTATTGCTGCTGTTAAAATAAATGGCATTTTTAATAAAGTGTCCCCATAAAGCATATAGAATATGACCACGTGACAAAAAGAATATCTGGTGAAATTATGCACTGCAAAGCAGCCTTTTCCTGTTTTTTTTCATTATTAAATTTAATCACTTTTGAGCTTATTCCATACTCTTTTTTATTTTTATTTTTTATTTTCTATCCTAGAGGCAGGTACTCTTTTGATTAAAATGTGGGCCCTGAAGCACTTTAGCAGGGGAAAGCTGAGCTAAGTTCCCAGAGGAACTGTGGACAAGCAAGTCAACAGGATGACAGGGCCAAGGTAACAGCCACAATTTGCTTCTCACTTGATGGATGTGTTTATCCCCAGATGGGGCACACAGCAGTTATGGGGTATATGGAAATCTTGCAATTAAGGCAAAGTCTAATTAGAGACTACACATTCAAAATACAAAGGGAGTTCCTAATGGCAGCTTCTCTAACTGCTTCTGCCACTCTGCTGGATCTCAAGGTGGAGCATAAATGCATCCTGTTGTCAACATGGTTTCTGGGTGCAGCTTTGCCTTTGAAGTCTATGGAGACAGCTTAGCCCACAAAATCAACACGATCAGATTTGTCCTTGGCTCTACTCATTGGAACTTCACTGGCCCATGAATCTCCATCTTCATATTGGAAGTGAAGGCAATCTTCTATAGGGCTATGAGAGAATCAGATAAGGGCATAGAAGGACTCAGTTCAAAGATGTCCTTGACCAAGTTGGGTCACTTACATTGCATTTCTACTTGGCCCCAGCTAACCGGGTGAAAAAGCCAAGCTCAGGGACATAGTTAGCACAGGAGTCAGGGGGGAAAGACAGGAAGGGAGGCTCTGGTCCCTGTAGCATTCTTTATGTCCAGGACTGGGAGCTAGGCTTCTGACCACTTTGTCCTAAGCATCTGACAATATACTTGATAATGGACTTATGTGTTCCCAGGTGAGATAAATAGTTCCCAGTCAAGCCAACCAGCCCTTTTGGTTGGGACTAGAAGATGAGAGAGAAAGCAGAGGGTGACTCTTGTACCCCAGGGCTTTGACTCTGAGTCAGTCATAGCTCCTGAGCTCTGGTTAGGGTCAGGGGATGAATTAGCAGCTGTCTGTGCTCTTGGAGATGCCATAGTCTGAGTCAGAAAGGGAAAAGCACAGAAGGGAATAGCAACTGTGTATAGTAGTTGGTATTTCAGTTATCAAATGCCTTTGACTGATCTGCGATTTAATCCTCTCTAGAGCCTTTGCATGAGGAGGGAGCAGTGACCCCCACGTGATGTTTTAAACCATGCCTGGTTTGCACCTCAGGTACACAGAGGTGTAGGTGTGTGTAGTGAAGCCCCATACTTCAAAATGTTTACTTTGTTTTCCCAGTAGAGTGAATTAGGTTGTTTCTTCTTTCCATTGTGTGTATATTTGCTTTAAATTGTTGAAACATTGCAGAGCATTTTGACTGTCTTCCCTCTGCCATCCATTAAGGTTGTCCTCAAACTGGCATGTGTCTTTCCTGCTGGAGTTTCCATACTCTAACCACACCTAGACAATGTTCAGTAAAAAGGTCTAGGGTGTCTTGAAAGCTTTAGCATTTTACATACAGTCTCAAGTTTTAAGGTTCATTCTTCTATTTACTACTTTTACTAGACAGTAGGATTTTGAGATTACTCAGGCATAGTGACACAATTAATCCCAGCACTTGGGAGGTGAAGGCAGGGAGATCTCTGTGAGTTTGAGGTCAGCCTGGTCTACATAATGAGTTCCCGGACAGCCAGAGCTGCATAGTGAGACCTTGTCTCAAAAAATGTCTAGGATGTCCAAAAGTTATAACATTTTACACACAGTCTCAAGCTCTGAGGTTCACTCTTATATTTACTATTTTTACTAGACAGGATGATTTTGAGATTGTTTTTATGATTTATTTGTGATACACACACAGCTCTGGTTCATTTCTGCTGGCTGGCATTTGTATATGTATTTGTGAGAGACAAAGATAATGTGTATGTGAGAGAGAGCAGAGACAGAGAGAGAAGAGGCAGAGAGAGAGAAGACGCAGTAAGCAGAGAGACAGTGTGCATGAGTGTGTGTGTGTGTGTGTGTGTGTGTGTGAGTGTGTGTGTGTGTGTGTGTGTGTGTGTGTGTGTGTGTGTGTGTTACACTGGCTTCCACTCTTTGGAATCCTGCTTTGCTCCACAAAGGAAGAAGGAGTCCAGATGTGTGTGACCATGGCCAGAGTCCAGTCAGGGGAAGGGGAACATGTTTTTGACTTTGATGTACAGAACAGGGTCTAATGTACATCTGGCTCATACAGAGCTGTCTGCTAGAGACGATGAGGACACTGTGAACCTGGCCTCGGAAGGACTTGGATTTGCGTATTTACCCTTTTATTTATTAGCTGTCTGACCCCGAGACATGTAGGAAACTGTCCTCACTTCTCTGGGCTACTGTGATTTCATCAGTATAAATAGACAACTGTAGAGGTTAGATAAATTAGATTTAGAAAATATGTAGGAGTTTCTGATACTGTCTCTTAATTCGGGACCTGAAGAGCATTATCAGCATGAAGTCAGCAAAAACAGGAAAGACTTAATAGACTGAAAAACAAGGTTGAAGTCAGGAAAACAGGAAAGACTCAATAGACTTGAAGAAACAAAGTATCTGGCCTGACATTGTTTTCAGCTGCTAAGTGGGCGGAGCCCAAATTAAGCTGAAACAGAGTTCCTCCTATTTAAGGACAGTGCATGGAGCCCAGAAGAAGAGGTCCCTGATGCTAGAGAGCTCCAAGAGTCCTGCTGAAAAAAGGGCTGGCCATTGATGGCCAGCTCTCTCCCTGAAGCAGAAAGAAGCCAGTGAGCAAAGAAAGCCTGAGCAAGACACCAAAAGGCCAAGGACTGGACCCTGTGGCTCAGCTTTTGCCTGGAGGGGTTTGATCTGTCCGATCAGTGGCCTAGGGGAAACTGTGCCTGGCTTTAAGGACTGAGGCAGAGCAGCTGAGTTCCTGATTCAAAAGAAGTAAGTTGGCCTGCAGATGGCTGGGGTCTCCCACAGAGAAGAAAGCATGAAGCCTTATTTAAGGTGAGACTGCAATAACCAACTTACCCTGACGAACCTGCATCTGAGAGATTCAGAAAAAGGACTGCTAAGTGCGTTAAAGAATCTACAACAAAGACTGTGTTCCTGACGACTGAGGACCTGCCCCAGAGACTGTATCATTCTAAAAGGTTATGAAAGTAGTTGTTATAATTATCAATAGGTTTAGTGGATAGGTTAAAGGGGTTGTAGGAATTTATAGGATTAATAGTTAAGAAATTGTTGGTGTTTGTTATAAGTGAATTTAGTAATAAATAAATAAGTGTTAAATAATAATTTAAAAGATCGGTTACAGACAACAATGCCCTAACTGAAACATAATCGTTATGATCAAACAAACTGCGGAACCTAAGAAACATGAGCTAAACAAATGAGTCCCTGACCGTAAGCTGGGGAAAGGGTACAGAGAAGGCATTGGCATGCTCCTATTGGCTGCTCTTCTCACTAAAGACAATGAAAGAGGAAGAAGGAAGGAAGGAAAGAAAGAAGGAAGAAAGGAAGGCAGACAGGCACCACAGAAACACAATTTAAAACCCAGGTAGCCCAAGTCACTAAGCCTAATCAATCTGTGGTTCTTTTTTACTAACTCTGGAAAGCTTGAGTCTACTTGGTCCTGGGCTGTCTTACGGTTATTGTTGCTGTGATGAAACACCATCTCACCACCTCGGGAGAAGGAAGGGTTTATTTGGCTTACGCTTCCACATTGTAGTCTCCCACTGAAGGAAGCCTGGACAGGAAGTCACACAGGGTAGGAACCTGGTGGCAGGAGCTGATACAGAGGCCACAGAGGGAGGCTGCTTACTGGCTTGTCTCCATGATTTACTCAGCCTGCTTTCTTATAGAACCCAGGACCACCAACCTAGGGATGGCACCACTCACAATCATTAATTAAGAAAATGCCTTATAGCCACAGCCCATGGAGGCATTTTCTCAGTTGAGGTTCCCTCCTTTCAGATAACTCTAGCTTCCTCCTTCAGATAAGCTCTCTGAAGGGCAGAAACATTGCAAAGCCCCTACCTGCCTCCTGGAAATGGTGAGGGAGACACAGGCTGGGCCACACAGTGTTAAATCTCTTCCTTTCCCAGAGATTGCAGCCAATGAGGTGTCCTGCTTAAATGGCCTAGAACCATCTTCCAAAGCTCCTTAACTCAGAAAAGTGCAAGTCAGCAAAATGAAAATAACTTAAAAGGCTCATTGGAAAAAGGAACTCCTGTCTCCTCCTCTTCCAGCTGAGGGCCTTTC
Organism: Lophiomys imhausi; assembly: GCA_907164525.1. Classification (NCBI taxonomy): domain Eukaryota; kingdom Metazoa; phylum Chordata; class Mammalia; order Rodentia; family Muridae; genus Lophiomys; species Lophiomys imhausi. The sequence continues at coordinate 10,737,023 of CAJQZJ010005020.1, forward strand.
AGTGGTGATTCTCATGTTTTTTGAGACCAGACCAGGGGCTTCCCACTAGTTCAGAAAGGCAAGTAGGCAGTAGAGGCTTGAATATGCTTCCTAGTGGGAGCTGGAGGACCCTTTGGACCCTCCTGGAGTGCTCCGTGGCTCCTAGGATGCTGTCTGGGCCGCATCTGCCTTTAAAGGTTGTAACAGTCATGTGTGCTATAACCAAGGTTCATAGAAAAGATGACGTCAGTTCCAAATCCCATACAGGTAGCATGTGCTGTTGCCAGCTAAGGGGTTGGCATTCCCTCCCTGCTTTTGTCACTCTAGAGGGAAGAGTGTTGTTGATGAACACCCACCAGCCTGCCCCATGTGCACAGTGCTTCAGGAGACATCCCTAAACTGTGGACATTTTATTCTTTCTTCTAAAGCTAAGAAATCTGTTGACAAATCTCAGGTCTGGAAGGCTGACTGACCTAGGGAAGGTGCCCTTGAAGAGCAGAGGAGGAAAGATAATGGCCAGTTCTCACCCACCCTATAACCCAACTGTTCTATGCATCCAAGGAATAACCCAGGAAAGGCCTTGTATAGAAGGGAACACTGAGTCCCAAGTCAAAGAAATAACCTTCCCCAGGTCTCAGAGCTGCTGAGTGGTAGAGCCCAGAGTTACACACAAGCAATGAGGGTCAGAGTCCTCAAACTAACCAGTTCAACCCTTTCCTTCTTTCTTGTCCTAATGGGGGTCTACAAAACCTAAACCTGTGAGAACAAGACCAGCATGGCATCATGGTGCTCTCCAACCATGAAGGGCCTTTCTGAACCCCAAGGCTTTATATGCCCTTAGCAGATAGAACTGTGCCAGTACCCGGTTTCTTACAGGCTTGTTTCTAGGGAGAACTCCCCTTCATCCCTCAAGGTCTGTGAGAAGACCAGGGAACCTGGACACAAACACATGATACTCCACTGTAAAGGGCTTACAGTGTAGTGAGAGAGATGAATGCACAGTGATGGGGGAGTTTGAGGGTGGAACAATGTGGGAAGAGTGGCCTTCAGTGCAGTATGAGAAGCCCCACCCCTGCAAGACCTCATGGTTGCCAAGCAGAGGACACAGATGAAAGAAATAGTTTCTGTCACTATGGAGGGCCAAACATCTTGCCAGAAAGTTCTGGGTTAAGGCACTGCTGGAAGAGGCAGAGTGAAGACAGACACCCCATTAGACAAGAAAGGTTCTCTGTTGGGGACACACATGTGGGAAGAGGCCATGTGCATACTGCTGAGTACCTGAGACACCAGAGCTTACACAGCTGCCTGAGATCTTAACTTTGGTGAGTCTTTTCACTAGGCATTCATTGAATCCTGCAAGCAGACCACCAGGTAAGGCGTGATTAGAGTTCTCTGCAAGGAGGAAACCCAAGTCAGGAAATTGCACAGAGCCCCAAGAGCTAGAGAGGACTCCTCAGATAGCACGGTATCTGATGAGAGGAGAGAGTCAAAGAAAGGAGAGCCATCTGACATGAGATTCAGGGGCAGCAGCTGCACCCCACTCCAGCCAGCCTCTTCTAGAAGCTTCCTAGTGTACTTCATTTTGTGCTCCCAACAATGGTGGTTACAAAGGTTGTGTACTAACCTTCCTTTTATCTAAAAGAAGCTCAGGGGCATCCAATGTCTCTGACTCCATAGGTAACAACACTTGCACAGATATTCCACTCCCCTCCCACCACACACACTTACTTAAAAACAATAAAAAAAACTTCAAAAATAATTTTAGGGCTTTTAAAATAATTCAGTTCAAAGAACATTTGTTAGTGAGTGGAGCTCTAGGGGTCTCTAGTGGGGGATGACATTAACTTAAATTATGATGAAGAACTTGGTAAGGACACAGAGCCACGTTATGCATCTTAACGCTTGGAAGAAAGCTCTATCATAAAATAAAATTGCAAACACATTCTTCAGATCTCTGAATGTATGCATCGACAACAAACAAAAGGAAGAAGTTGAATAGTATATCTATTTAAAAAGCTAATTTGTCAAACTCTGAATATTCCAAATACAGATATTACTATTGAGAAGTGGCATATGCATATCTTCTATGCTTAAAATATGGCTGAGTCCTTTGGGAAGCATCACAATGACACACCAGAGGGAATTTAAAGGGGCTCTTGTCTTTTAATCCAATTATTTCACTCCTTGGAATTTATTCTACAAAGAAAAAATTCAGCAGAATGAAAATAATCATAAAAGATGGCACAGACAGCATTTTCCAATAGCAGGAAACGAGACACAACAAACCATACAATGAAGAGTTAAGAAAGTAACCGTGGCCCAGTGCCAGAAAGGGGTATTAAGATGGCAGCTATGAAACCCAGGTCACAGCATGGGCATACTTGGGGGGTGGGCACCTGCACACATCAGAGGAGAGAGGGTGACTGTGCACTTGGCCTTGGCTCTTGGGATTATAGGTGGATTTTCTTTTTAGGTTGTGGTTCTCTTTGGGTGTTCCCTTTTGCAACTTAAACAAAACTGGAAAGAAGACCTCAACCAGCTGGAATGTTGGGCTGCTACCAAAAAAATGAAATGTGATGGGCATGAATGCAAAGCCTGCGTTTCATTTAAGAAATATATTTCAAAAATCCACATGACTGGGATAGGAGTGGGACTGAAGAGTTTTCTTAACTTAAGATTTTTTGATATCGAGACATGTCAGCTCCTGACAGCACCCCCTATATTACTCCAAGTAGAAGATGAGCATCGAAGAATCTCCAGTGGGAGATGATTAAATTAGTGACAAGCCTATCTCTTGGCAAGAAAAACCCCTTGCTTCAACTGTAGACAGACTTCTGTCCAAAAGGACAAAACTTGGAAGCAGGTAAGTCGACAGCCTAGCTCTGCCAAGACAGGGTAGGTAAGTCCTTCATAATTCCTGCTCTACAACCAATGTCTGTCAGAGAAATGGGGCCAAATGGCTGAAGATTGATGCTGTAATGTATGGAGAGAAAATGGGAACTGTCCAGGCAGCCACTGGTATGTCATTTTTTAGTTTTGGAAGCTGCAGGCCCTGCACTTCCTATATAATCAGATATATTTATCCCTCTCAGGTCTCTGAGGTGGTTGAAGAATAGATAACTAGAGTCTCATAGTTAAATTTTGAGTTGTTTAGGAATCAAGAGGGTGTTCTGGATCTAAGAAGATATTTTTAAAATTATGAGGCAAGTTAGTATGAAAGCTGAGTTAGATATAGAACTTTAAACTCATGGAGATGGTTAGATAGTAGAATGTTAAAGTCAGGTGCCAAATACATATGGACTGGACATTGGGAATGTATGCTAAGCCATATAACTCTTATAATCGTGGCCTATTTATTTCTGTTGTTTTGTATTGTATTTATAGTTATAAGAAAAAGAACCATTATTTGGACTGAAAGGGAGAGCTGTTGGGGGGAAAAATAAATACCTTAAACTAAAAAAAAAAAAAAAAAGAAGGGAAGAGGA
>CAJQZJ010005020.1:10740586-10766386 GCA_907164525.1 Lophiomys imhausi
GGGGGAGTAGGGAGGGGATTGTGATTGAGATGTAACTTGAAGAAATAAAAAATAAATTATTAAAAAAAATCATTGGAAAAGAACCAAACTGTGAAAAAGAAAGCTAACTGTTTGATATAAAAAGCCCAACCCTTTTGAAAGGATGACAACAAAATCCAGATACTCAACAATGTATATACTTGGTAATATTCTGCATATAATAAAAATTATTAGATATGCAGAAATGTAGAAAAATAGAATCTGAGTCAGATCTCAATATCTTTCTGCTGCTACAAAAATCTAGCCTGTGTAATGAAGTTCAACCATTATACAAAGATATTTTATATATATATATATGTATATATATATATAAAGGAAAATAAAAACAAAACATACACACACATACACATGTATACATACATACATAGATACACAAACAATAGCTAAGAACAGCCTTCCTAATGGGTTAGGGATACTCTGCCATAGCAGAAGGTTTGACATACAACAGAACAACAACCTAAAGGAAATCCAGGAAGAGACTGGGAAAAATTGGATTAAAGGAGTCCTATCTGTATTAGAGGATGGAGAAGAGGGTAAAGAAATAATTAACACCTATTCTCTTAAAATGCTGGTAATAGGTCATTTTTAATGTGATTCACCATCATAACAGATACGCTAATTTCAGACACAAGAAATAAAATATTAATTCTTGGGGCAGAGAGATGGCTGATCAGTTAAGAGCAGAATCTGGGACTGATGTCCAGCATCCATATGGTGGCATCCAACTAGTTGTAACTCCAATTCTAGAGGATCCTATACCTTCCTCAGGTCCCTGCAGACACTACATGCATAGGTTGCATACACACACGTGCAAGAAAAACACCCAGACACATAAAGTGAGATTAAAAAATAACTCTATTGTCCTAAAACTGTGGTGGTGGTACACACCTTCAATCCCAGCCCTCAGGAAGCAGAAGCAGGGATTTACGTGAGTTCGAATTGAGCCTGATCTATGAAGTGAGTTCCAGAATAGCCAGGGCTACATAGAGAGACTCTGTCTGGAAAAAATAAAAAATAAAAAACAAAACAAAAACAAAAAAAACAAATAAATGAATATAAATATTGTCATAAAGGCTTGTAGCTTGTTTGGTCCACTGGAGTGACCAGCAAGCACATGAAACTTTCAGTCCCCTGGAAGCCAGCAGGAAAGATATTGGACCAATATATGTGAGAACTTATCCTCTACTCTGGGCAAGTTTGAGGAGAGAAAATACATTTATAGTCTCAAAGAAGAATTAAGCACTTGTACATTTCCTGAGCAGAATATAAGCTACTGCAGAGAGAAAATGAAGTCTACTGGTAAGTATCGAATGTCCTTCCCAGGAGCTTGTTTGGAATGGGTACCCAGGAGCTGGCTGCTGAATTAATAAATGAAAATAGCTGTATAGATACATATATTTGTAGATAGAAAGAAGTATAGTTACTTGATATTGCACTTAAATCTCCATGGTGCTCTTGTGAAGCTGGATGTGTTCATACATTTCACAATGGAGATATCTGAGACCCTGGACCCATGGAAGCAACTGACAGGCTCAAGGTCATGCTGCCAGCAATCAAGCCCTAGCCCTGAGCCCGAGTCCTTTCTCTGCCCTGTCAGGCTTCTGCAAGCCCTAACATTATACAGTCCTTCATCTGCTGCCTTTCCATCTGCAATGTACACAAGAGACTTTGGTTTCATTCTTTATTGCTGATGGAAACGGAACTACTGTCTTAGTATTTATATTGCTTTTTCACTTAAAAAATATTTTAATCCCCCACGAACCCCTTTTCAAAAAATGGTACCTAACACTGACCACATCTATCCCAACAGTGCAGAAATGATGAATAACATTACTGGGGCCCTCAGTGAAGGTAAACTTTATGGCTGCCTCCCCTGACCCGGTATCAACTCAATTGCATTCTACATTTCTGCTGACCACAGGGAAAGGCAAAACGGGCATTCTATTTGCACACTAATTTTACTGGGCCCCTGTGACTTCATAAAATGATAACGTGGGGCTAATAAAAATCAAGTCTCTCTGGCACTAATATAAGCAAATGTTGATGCAGGCAGGTAACAAATTGCTTTGTCATTTAGGAGGCCATAAAAGAGCATTACAATCATCTTTAGGCAAAATGGATGGGCCGCCTTGGCTTAGCTTTTAGTTTTATTTGGAAAATCAATTTAAAGCAATGTAGCAGCTCTGAAATGGTGTGACATGGGGCTGTCCCCACCCCTCCTGTCACCAAATCCTTAGACTCCTCTATGCAAAGGCAATTAAACATATTCTTGGTTGAGGCAGCAGGGATGAAGAAGGAGGTGTGCTTGCAGGAAGCTAAGATGGAACACAGTGCAAACAATGAGACCAAAAACAATCCACAGAGGATGGTAAAAACGGAGAAATCAAGGAGGCTGTCGTGTTCAAGGACACAAGAACACAGTGTGCTTTGTACAGCATCCCTAACCCGTGTGTGTTTGCACACATGTGCATGCATATGCACAAATGGCCCCACACAGAGAGAGAGAAAGAGATGAAGAGAGAGGAGGGATATCTTGTCATTGTAGTCCATATCATCCTCAAATCCTTATTCATAAACTATTTATTGAACACATATTCAGTGACCAGGTACTCGCTATTATTTATTTCATTTTACAGAATGCAAGACAAAAAAAGCTCTGGTGGCCTAGCCTTGTCCTAATAGCTAAAGACCAAGTGCCAGAACCAGAATCCCAACTCAGAAAAAAAGTATGTTCTTAATCTCCATGCTACCCTATAAAGGACAATAATGCAATTCCATTATGATAGCAATCAGGTAATATTTATTGGGTATCTATTCCATGTCAAATATTGTACATGCCTGATCACATCTAATTACTACAGTCACCCAATGGAGCTTCTTCCTATTGCTTTATTATTTCAACCTTTTTTTTTTTATAAGTTAGGAAATCAAGACTTGGAAACAGTGTCTTGACTAAACTTGCAAATGTAAAAAACAGAATTAGAGCTAGGCATTTATGAATCTCTCATTATGTTCTTAACCACCATGTCAGACTGAATCCTGAAAATCAAACAGGGTCCTTGGGTTGATTTCATTATTATGATCATTAATTTGATGCTGTTGTCTTGGTTTCAGATTTTTTTTCAAGATAGTCTTGTAGTATAGACCAAAGTTGGCTCAGAACTCTCTCTATAGTCCAGTGGTCTCAAACTCCCTGTTCTCCTGCCTCAGTGTCCCAAGTACTAGCTTGCAGATGTGTGCCACCATGCCCAGGACCCATCAATTCTGTTAATCTTCACTTTCAAGTGGTGGAATTTAGCCTCAGTGTGCACTAGGCTTAGACAGTTGCTTCTAAAAATGGAAAACAGGATGGCCATTTTTATTATGTTGATCCTACTTATCCATGAGCATGGGAGATCTTTCCATCTTCTGATGGCCTCTTCAATTTCTTTCTTCAAGGACTTGAAGTTCTTGTTGTACAGGTCCTTTACTTGCTTGGTTAGAGTTACCCCCAGGTATTTTATGTTGTTTGTGGCTATTGTGAAGGGCGTTGTTTCCCTAATTTCTTTCTCAGCCCATTTGTTTGTTGTATAAAGAAAGGCTTCTGATGTTTTTTTGAATTAATTTTGGATCCAGCCACCTTGCTGAAGGTGTTTATCAGCTGTAAGAGTTCTCTGGTGGAATTTTTGCGGTCGCTAATGTATACTATCATATGGTCTGCAAATAGGGATAATTTGACTTCCTCATTTCCACAATAAAGGAATGATACAGTACTTTTGAGATTGGGCTGTAAAAGGACTGTGGTCTTTGGTATGCTTGCTTACTCTTGAACCACACTTCTGGAGAAATCAGATGCCCTGTCATGAAGACACTCAATGCAGACCATAGAGAGGACCACATGGTGAGAATAGCCAAGGGGAACTTATGTCTGAATGATATTTTAGTCTCAGATGACCATAGTCTTGACTAAAACCTTCCTGTAATCTCAGCCAGAATGACCCACTGAATGTTCCCACATTGCTGACGCACAGAAACCAAGACAGAATAAATGCTTACTATTTTAAAATGTGCTAGCATAAGCCTGGCCTGTCCATCCTGTAGCCTGACTTCAATGTGGGCCTTCTATAATACCCATAGAAGCATGCCACTTCCCAAGTCTTAACCAACTTCCTACTGTCTTCAGCACAAATTCAGCTTCTTTAGCCTGGCTCTCATCTCTGGCACATAATAGCCACACTCTTGTGCATCCTGTCCTACAGGCTCTGACCTCCGTTAGCCCCTGACAGTCTTCCAGACATTACATGCTATCTCCCATATCCACTCTGGGCACATGTTTTCTTCCCTGCCTTGAATGCCAGCCTCCATCTCATCTGTTTGGGTTCCTCCTACTCAGCCTTCAAGACTCAATTTGGATGCACCTTCTCTGAGAAGGGAAGGAGAAAACTCAAGTTCACCAGGGACTTGGCTCTCTCTTCCTTGGTGTTAACAGTTAATATTGTATTTTATCTGATTTTATCAGCACAATGCATGTCAGGCTGAAGGTAATGTGAAAATTTCACTGTTGGTGACAGTGAAAATGGAACAGGGGCACAGAAGCACAGTCAGAACATGATCCAGGTGCAGATTTTTTTTTATATGTAATTCTAGAGAAAATGTAGGTGTGGGAGGCATTAATCCATCTTTTTCAAAGGAAGTGGCAAGACAGTAAATATATCTGGGTAAGCATGTGACTCCATGTGATCCAAGATACTTAGGGTAGTTCACCTGTGCTGGCAAAAACTAATTCCTGCAGGAAGGAAGAGCTGGATGAAGGAGACTGGACAAGACATCATTCCTGGGTCAAATGGAATGTCTGGCTTCCCTGTGCTTTGAGTCCTTGAACAAATTATCGTATTTCTCCCTAGTGTAAAATGGGAGTGATATCTAGGTCACAAGACCAGCCTTAAGTAAGTGGCTTCATGTCTCTTTTATGTGGTGTTGCCCATACTAACAGGTACTATTCATTGAGTGACAAGCACGGATTGGGGTTTCTCAGCAACACAGCCATCTTCAACTATATAACTCTGCTTTGAGCTGCTGAACTGGGCTGTTAGAAGCATCCACTCATTCCCTCTCCTCTTTCCAACCTGTAACAATAAAAAATATCCTCAGATATCACTGAATGTCCCATGTTTCCTTGGAGACAAAATAGGCCCTGGTTGAGAACCAATCCCTTATAAGAATACATTATTCAAGGGGAAATAGTCTTCCCAGAGGAAGAGCACACCAATTGGTTATCTAACACCAAGTGGTCAGCCCTGAGAACAAACACATACAAGTAACATTACATGAACTGAACAGATTGAACAGATGCAGCAGTGACTTTAAACAATGGCTTGGGAGCCCTGTGCTGGAGGACCATTCCTAACTGAGGAGCAAGAGAGCTAATTCTGTGTCCTGTACTAAGAAATGTTCAATGTGACAGGGGCAGAACCTTGGTGGAGGTTGAGTGGTTGTTCCAAGGAGCGTCTCAGCTGTGAGCTGTCAGCTTCCAGTACTCTGGAGATCTAGGGCCTGGATAATACACACAGCATGGTTTATGACAGCCTTTTAGCCAAGGGAGATCAGGACAGAGCTGAGATCCCGAAGACATGAATGCCAAGGGCCATGGACCTTCTTTTACTATTAAATTTAGCACACAGTTTCTATTGCTGACCATACATCAGACCTTGAGTTAGTTCCCAAGGTCAAAGAAAGGCATCAGAGACTGTCCCTATTATCCAGGAGCTCAAAGACCACATAAGAATGTCCAAGCTTAGCTGTGGAGTTATAAACTTATACTAGAGAGCAGGAGGGCTCAACTCAAGTCAGGCTGTGAGCACTTACATGATCCTGAACTCTGGGATCTTTTATTTCCTCACCTGATACATGAGGATAATATTGGTCTTGATCTTTTGAGGACCTTGTAAGAATTAAATAAAATGGTCTATAAGGTCTATGCACAAAACCTGATCTCTGGTAGGTGTTCAAATCTGATGCTTGGCAGACAGGTCACTTGATCCAGCTGCCCGATCTTATAGGCGCAAAGACTGGAGTCACTTGACAATCCATGACAAGACCATCAGGACTCTGCCTGTTTTCTCCACCTTGTGTGTTCTCAGTATCTGGCACACAGTAGGTACTCGATAACTATGCCTAAGACAGCTGTAGAACCGGCCCTGTCTTTTGGTTGAGTGAATTGTCAGCTAGCACCCAGTGCTGAGATTTTGGGAGCCACCACCCCAAGCCTGAGGGAATTCCTGGCCAGAATTGTTTGCAGGCTTATTAGCAAATGCAAATTGAATCGCACTGTGTGCCCTTTAGCAACAAGGGCAAAGAAAACAGTTTCCCCAGGAAAAGAGGGCAGGGGAGGTGAAAGCGATGGATGGTGAAAGTAGAAGACAATGCGTTCTAATCAAACTTGATAAATATGTAAATTAAAGCAGCTAAACAGTTGGCTTTGACAAATGACTTCTCAGTAATGGATTTTTCCACAGTGAAAGGCAAGAGTTCAGCTTGCCTGTTTGTTAGTCACAGTAAGAGCCTTCTCTTGCTTTCTCAGCAATACAGGAGGATGTGGCAACTACCTGGGTGCTCTGTGGCACTGGAGAGAACAGATTATTCCTTTGGGATTTTAGGAGTAGACGCCATTCCTACTCTTCTAGCTGCTAGGCACTGTTGCCATCAGCCCCGCAGGAGAGGTGAGAGCCCCTGTCCTTTAAATGAAATGACAGGAAATGGCCAGACTCACCACTCCAGAGCCTGAGGTCACCTGGTGACCAAAGCAACCCAGATATTACCAACTGAGTGTCACACTGACTCAGCCTTACAATGTTTTCCTCCATTCCCAGGCCTGGCAGCATGGAAGTGTTCAGAAAGATCTATGTGTAGATTGCTATGCAGATCTAACAGACCCCTCCTTATGCCTCCATTTAGCTGATTCCATCTGTCAATTAAGAGTTGAGAGGCTGAAGGTCCAGCTGAGAAGGGTGAGAAATGATCAGAGTGCAGACTTCTCAGCACAATACAAGACAGTTGTCTTCTTAAGCCATTGGCTTTGGAGCTGGGGATGGTCTATGTTAATAATGAGCCAGAGTAACTGTGATGACAATGACAGTCCGGTGAGAGGAAAAGGAAAGCAGGTTTTGAGCAGTGCTGGATTATAAAGTGCTTTATACCCTCTATGCACCCAGTCTCCCTGAACTCCTGAGAACTTAGCATCACAATAGTACTGTGATGCTAAGTACATTGGCCAGGAAAACTCTGGTTGCATGCATTTACCTGTGTTCACATGTATGGGTATGTGTGACTGTGTGCCTGTGTGCCTGTGTGTGCATGCATGCATGCATGTGTGTATGTGTGTGCATGATGGTGTGTGTGTGTCCGTGCGTGCGTGCGTGTGTGTGTGTGTGTGTGTGTGTGTGTGTGTGTGTGTGTGTGTAGGCCAGAGGTTGATGATGACAGGTTCCTCCTCTATTGCTGTCCACTGGATTTATTGAGGTGAGGTTTCTCTCTGAACCAGAAGCTTGTCTCCCTAGCCAGCTTGCTCAGGGAATCCCTTGTCTCCACTTCTGAGGGTGCTAGACTTACAGGGAGAGTATCGCCACACCCTTCCAGCTTTTACATGGATTCTGCAGATTCAAAGGCAAGCCTTCACATTTGTAGAGGAAGCAGTGAGCCATCTCCCCAGTACAGCATTGGAATCAGATTCTACTTTCCCAATCCATCTCTGGAGACTGGTTTTCTGACACCTTGCCGGCGAAAAGTTCATTCTCCAGCTATGCTACATAAAAAGAGACATCTTTCTGGACCCCATGTGTTCAGGTACACACATGCATCTGCTTCTTGCTCAAGCTTCTACAAATACCTGAATTTTTGTAAAAAGTTATGAAAATGGAATCCAAATGGAAATTCAAGTTTAATGGTGTAGAGCCTTGGAAAGACACTATTAATATAATTTCCCCAAGCACAGAAGCAATATGTGTGAGCGTTCCAGTGCTTGAGGAGAAGTTTAGAGTAGGGCAAGGAGCAGCGCAATCCCTGCTGAAGCAGGTCTGCCTGCCTGGTACTGGAGGAATTTAGATGTGAAGAGTGTGCTTTCTGTCCTATTGAGATCTTCATTGACTTGTATAAAAATACTACTTTCGATCTTAAATCCCCACTGGCATCTTTATATAAGCACAGAAAATGCTACCGGGCTTTGGAGATTTCATTTAATGAAGGAAAAGTATTTCTATTAAACAGTATATATTTTTTCTCTCAATACAACATCTTTAGAAGAACCAGGGAAGTTGAATTGTTCTGGGCTCTGAGAAAATAAACCAATCTATGCTTTGTACAGCACATGAGGTGGCTGAACAGACTGTGGACAGAGAGAATGGCAGTGGCCAGAAAGGCAAAGGTCCAGAATAAATAGAAATGGGAATACTGCTAAAACTCCAGCCCCTTGTGCTCATGACTTTCCAGGTCAAGAGCACTGTTCTGGTCACTGGGAATATGTTTTTGTTTCACCTGCCACTGACACCGCATACTGGCCTCCTCCCCACATATTGCAGCAGTTTGTGAGACTCTCTTGCTTCCTTCAATCTAGTCTCAAGACAATGTTTTAATTAGCCAGGCAATCCTTGGGGGTGGGACTGGGGGCCTGTTTTCAATAAACCAGGGGCTAAGCAGCCTTCTCTCTTTCACCATGCAAAGCTCCTGGCAACCTCCTACTCACGCTTCTTTCTTTTCTCTTATCTGTTCTTCATGGTTCTGGTAAGATCATTGGCTTTAATAGAACAAGGGATTTTGCCTTTTTAGCTGCTGCTTTAAACCCATATATAAAACAGCAGTATTCATATGCACATGCTGACTCATATCAATGGGCCAGAGATTATAACCAAAGGTTGTTGAGTAAAATGAGCTGGGGAGGGGCACAGCCAAGGAATGGGATGGCATTCCATGGGACGACCGTGCTAAGGAGAGGAAATCATTGGATGATATATAACTAGCAGATAAGTAAGAAGAGGAACCAGGCCCAAGAAAGTCCTGTGAGTGGAATAGCCTGAGTTCTTCCCTGACCCCAGGCTCTTCGTTAAGTCTAAGGTGGCAGATACATGGTTGGAAGGGGATAGAAGCAAATCTTTCTGTAGCCATATCTGATATCCAAAGTGGCTCAAGCATTCCCCAACTATATGCAAGCTGTAAGAAAGCTCCTTCTTAGCCGGGCGGTGGTGGCGCACGCCTTTAATCCCAGCACTTGGGAGGCAGAGGCAGGCGGATCTTTGTGAGTTCGAGGCCAGCCCGGTCTACAAAGTGAGTCCAGGACAGCCAAGGATACACAGAGAAACCCTGTCTCGAAAAAAAACAAAAAAAAAAAAAAAAAAAGAAAGCTCCTTCTGGTCACCTCTGCCTCTTCTTCGGTAAGGTGAGAGTAGTAGTAATATGCATTGAATTGTGTTGTGAGCATTAAGCGATCTAACACACCACAGAGATAATAGCGCTTATCTCTTGCTAAACCCTCAATGAACCTTGGCTGTTGGCATGCGTTTCTTGAGCTCCTGAACTCTCCCAACCTAGGAATGTTGCCCCCAATCCATCAGTCACTGAGTTCTACTCTCCTGTCACACTTCTGTAGTCCCTATTGCAGCAACTTCTGGCAGGAGAATAGCCATTTGTTCCCCTTCCCCTTTCTCCTTTGGTGATTCTGAATGAGTTGCTGGGGCAGAAGCTATCTTCTCGGTGTCTTTTCCTGGGATTCATTTCCTTTGTCTGAGACAGAGAAGGGCATTTGGACATGGTTATTTTGATGTGAGAGTTTTGAAATGACTACATTTAAATGTAAAATTGTTTGCGAAAATTACCAGAATACTGTGTGAAACAGACCGTCACATCCACTGCATGCCTGATGTCACTGTCCTTCATCTTGCCAATCCCTCACTGTCCCAGCCTCCTGCATTCCCAGCCTTGACCCACAGACTTCCCTAGAAGGGCCCTGGTCCCTCCCTTCTACTCTCCCTACTGAGCCCCTATGTCAGAAGGAGAGATGGAGCAGGTCTTGCTAGGACAAGAAGAGCTGGCCTGAAATGTCTCCTTGGCATATTATTTGGTAATGATTTTTTTTTAAGTCAGCAGTGTAATGGTTTGTTTTCTCAGCTGTGTCAAAATGTCCCTGTGTTGAAATAGCTATGCTAGAACAGCTGCTTCAGTGTGGCTGAGACAAAAGGTCCATGTCACTGTGATATGAACTTTGCATAAGAAACCACCTGGCATGTAGCAAGCCTAAATCACATTTCAAAGGCACAGCAGTGGGAGTGAACTCATAAGCAATCGCTACACTCATGCCAACTCTCCCTGTGGTGATAACTTTGGACTCCAGAGGGGGTGTTTCTACCACTGTAAGGATCCCAGATGGTAAGGATGCTGCCTGATGTCTTACAGCGCCGCAGGTGATGAGGAGAGCTGAGTGAGCTCCACTTCATAGCCAAGATTTCAAGAAGCAAAATGACTTGACTAAGGACTCCCAGTAAAGTTGGCTTTTATGTTATATCCACTGGTTTTACGTTTTTTACTGAAATATTAATTATATCATTCCTCACTCCCTCCTCTCCCTCCAACCTCTTCCAAGCTCCCATCTATTAAATTCATTTTATTATTATTCACACTAACATGCATGGCATGTGCACTCTCGTGCACACACACACACACACACACACACACACACACACACACACACACATAACCACAAGCTGCTCAGTTCATTTAGTGTTACTTATATGTATATTTTTTAGGGCTGACCATTGGATTGGATAAACATTGAGAGTTCTTATTTCCCTCTCTAAATAGTTTTCAATTGTCTATAGCTCTTCATCTATGGATAGGGCCCTGTGAGATTCTACTCATCTGCATAAGCATATGAGCTGGTGTTGTCATTGTTGGGGTCTTATTTAAACAGCCATATTATGGAGATTTTGTGGGTGTAGCTTCCCTGTCACATCTAGATTACAAAATCTTCCATCAGACATCCTAGTCCTATGTTTTTTTAAATTTATTTTTTATTTCTTCAAGTTACATCTCAATCACAATCCCCTCCCTACTCCCCCCTCCAGTCCCACCCTTCCACCCTCTTTCCCCTCAACCCCCCCATCCTCTACCTTTTTTTTTAAGTTTAAGGTATATCTTTTTCCCCCCAAAGGCTCCCCTTTTCAGTCCAACAAATGGTTCTTTCTCTTATAACAATAAATACAATACAAAACAACAGAAATAAATAGGCCACAATTATGAGAGTTATATGGCTTAGCATACATTCCCAATGTCCAGTCCATATGTATTTGGCACCTGACTTTAACATTCTACTATCTAACCATCTCCATGAGTTTAAAGTTCTATATCTAACTCAGTTTTCATATTAACTTGCCTCACAATTTTAAACACATCTTCTTAGATCCAGAACACCCTAAACAACTCAAAATTTAACTATGAGACTCTAGCTATCTAGTCTTCAACCACCTCAGAGACCTGAGAGGGATAAATATATGTGATTATATAGGAAGTGCAGGGCCCGCAGCTTCCAAAACTAAGAAATGACATACCAGTGGCTGCCTGGACAGTTCCCATTTTCTCTCCATACACTACAGCATCAATCTTCAGCCGTTTGGTCCTGTTCCTCTGACAGACATTGAATGTAGAGCAGGAATTATGAAGGACTTACCTACCCTGTCTTGGCAGAGCTAGGCTGTCAATTTACCTGCTTCCAAGTTTTGTCCTTTTTGGACAGCAGTCTGTCTACAGTTTAAGCAAGGAGTTTTTCTTGCCAAGGGATAGGCAGTTCTATGATTTAACAATATTTCTGCCTCCTCTTCCAATGTTCCCTGAGCCTAAGCCATAGGAGTCCTGTTGCAGATGTGTCCCTTGGGGCTGGGTATCCCACAGTCAGGTGTTCTCTGCTCTTTGACTGGTTTTGGGTTTCTGTAATGGTTGCCATATTCTGCAACAAAGAAGCTTCTTTGATGAGGAATGACAGCACACTTAGATGTGGCTTTAAGAATAAGCATTTAGAATGCAGTTAAGGATTATACTGGCTTAGGAAAGTGACAGCAGTAGGTTGTCCTCAGAGGTCTATGACTATGGGTGGTTGTCTGGGTTTACACAGCCATGGTTTCTCTAGCATTAAGAGGGCCTTAAGTCCAATTGGATAGCTATTGGTTACTGACAAGATACAAACGCCATTGCTGCATCTTGCCATGCTGATCATTGTTGTGGTTCATAGGTGTCACAGCTGGGTAGGGCTATTAATGCTCTCCTCCTTGGCAGCTTGCATAACATCTTCCAGTATTGGGAAAGTTAGTCCTTGGGGAGGAGGCTTTGGGGTCAGATCCAGCTCAATCCCTCCAAGTCAGCTGGTCAAGTGTGTGTTATCTAAGGCAATAGAGATTCACCTTCAACTTTTGGGAGGCAACCACGTTATCACTGGATCTTGAACATTTTCATCCTATTTCCTGAATTCTGGGCCTTGGTGTTACTACTAGGTTCATAGCTCAACTTCTACAGGACACAGAAGAAACCACAGCATGTTTCTAGAAACCACAACCATGCTACCAAACATGGCTAAGAGTTGGGTAAAGGAAGAGTACTTGTCTAACACACAGGCTTTCAGTGCCCCATGTCATGCGGCCCACTGAACGTTGTTTACTTCAGACAAGACCTTTTGTTGCATCCACTCCTGCATTTACATAGTTGATATGTCTGTAGTCAGCCTAAGAAATAACCCCTGCTAACCCATGTAAGGAAGCTGGTTGCATACAGTTTTCCTGGAATAAAATAAAGTACAAAAATGTAATTCACAGCAACCTGTTTGTAGAGGGGTTTTTATGTGTTTCAGCGATGGAACTGCTAAGGTAAACATGGGCCCTTTATGTGAATGCTAGGTGAGACTACACACACCTAGGCTACACAGAAGCAGGGTTGGACAAGCCTGAGGTGAGGCTCTATAGCTTAGGGAAATTGCTGAACACAATTTTATCCAAGGCTAGGCAAAGGAAGGTACCTAGGCCATGCATGCTCAGTAACACTGATTTTGGAAACCTTCCGCTCTTCTTTGTATCTTCTGCTGATATTTTCATCTAGTGTCCCAAACTCCTCAAGGTGCTATCAGGTACCGCAAATGTTAGTTGAGAACTAGAGAGGCGATTTAGCAGAATGGTCACAAACAGGGACTCACTACTTCCTATAAAAGACTTAGTTTTCTCATCTGAAAATGGGATCACAATAGAAACTTCCAGTGATGCTCCAAGGAGCCAACGAGTCGATGCTTGTAAAGTTCTTAGCACAATACTTGTCAGATGAGTATATCTTCTACATGGTCTGCTGAATAAAATACCCTATTGATAATATGCTTTCAGATGATCCAAAGCTACAAGGATGGTACTTAGCTTGACATCTGACCCATGACAGCCCATTCTTGCATGAGAAACCATCTCCTGAGGCCAGTTAAAGGACCTTTTTTTTTTTTTTTTCTGGCTATATGAGGACAGTATATTGATGAGAAACACTATGTATATATATATATATATGTTTATTTATTACATCGTTACATCCCCATCTTAGTGCCCTCTTTCCACCTATCCTGGTTCCACCCTCCCATACCCTTCTCCCTCTCCCACCCATCCCACTCCTCCAACGTGGAGTGTCCCTACAAATCACCCCCTCTCAGTTCAACAGTCGCATGAGGGCTAAGAGCTTCCTCTTGCAAGGGGGGCCTACATGGTAGCACCCCAAGGACAAATTGCACCATTGATAGGTAACAAAGTCTATCTTCCTGATCTTTTTGGTGTGTTGGTTGAGCTATATGGCTAAAATCCAATTATAAGTGAGTAGATGCCATGTGCATCTTTCTGAATCTCGGTTAGCTCACTCAGGATGAGCTTTTCTAGTTCCATCCATTTGGCTGCAAATTGCATGATTTCCTTGTTTCTCATAGCTAAGTAGAATTCCATTGTGTAAATGTACCACAATTTTTTTACCCATTCATCAGTTGAGGGACATCTGAGTTGTTTCCAGTTTCTAGCAATTACAAATAAGGCTACTTTGAACATAGATGAGGATATGTCCTGTGGTTTGGTGAGGAATCGTTTGGATGGATACCCAGAAGTGGTATGGCTGGATCTCGAGGTAGGGCTATTCCAAGTTTTCTAAGATATCTCCAGACTAATTTCCATAGTGGTTGCACAAGCTTACACTCCCACCAGCAATGGAGGAGTGTTCCCCCTTTTCCATAACCTTGTCAGCATGTGCTGTCATTTGAGCTTTTGATCTTAGCCATTCTGACAGGTGTGAGATGGAATCTCAGAGTCATCTTGAGTTGCATTTCTCTGATGATTAAGGATGTTGAGCATTTCTTCAAATGTCTCACTGCCATTAGAGATTCCTCTTTTGTGAATTCTTGGTTTAACTCTTAACTTCACATGGAATAAAAAAAAAAAACCCAGAATAGCTAAATCAATCCTGTATAAAAAAAACAAAAAAACAAAAAACAAAAAACAACAGAAAAACCATCTGGAGGTATCACGATCCCAGATTTCAAGCTACACTACAGAGAAACAGTAATAAAAACAGCATGGTACTGGTATTGAAATAGACCAGTGGATCAATGGAATCGAATCGAAGACCCAACAATGAACCCACATACCTATGGCTACTTAATTTTTGACAAAGGAGCCAAAACTGTACAATGGAAAAAGGACAGCATCTTCAACAAATGGTGCTGGTCTAACTGGATGTCAACATGTAAAAGAATGAAATTAGGCCCATACTTATCACCTTATACAAAGCTTAAGTCCAAGTGGATCAAAGACCTTAACACAAAGCCCGACACATTAAATCTAATAGAAGAGAAAGTGAGGAAAAGCCTCAAACTCATTGGCCCAGGTGACAACTTTCTGAACAGAACACCAACAGCTCAGGCTCTAAGACCAACGATCAATAAATGGGACCTCATGAAACTGAAAAGCTTCTGTACAGCAAAGGACTCTGTCATTATAACAAAACAGCAACCTACAGATTGGGAAAAGATCTCTACCAACCCCACTTCAGACGGAGGGCTAATATCCAAAACTTATAAAAAACTCAAGAAATCAAACACCAAGAAACCAAATAATCCAATCAAAAAATGGGAAACAGAGCACTTTCTATATTTTGATCTTCAATCCTGATACCATCTGAGAAACTGTGTAAAAATTTTGCTGTTTGGGAGGCTAGGAAGGTGGGTGAAGTACTTGCTGTACACGTGTAAGGACCTGAGTTTCTATCGCCAGCACCTAAGCAGAAAGCCAAGCATAGCAGCAAGTGCCTGTAATGGCAGCGCTGGGAGGCAGAGGTTGAGAGACCCCGCGGAGCCTAGGCAGTCGGTGAGCTTCAGGTTCAGGAGACTCTGTGTCAAAATGTAAGCTTGAGAGCAATAGAGGAGGACACTCAACATTGAATTGTGTTACATCCATGCTTGAACAAGCATGGTCAATACCTGAACAGTACATGCACACACACACACACACACACACACACACACACACACACACACACGATACACACATAAACATATGTAAATGTTGATACCTATAACACCCTCTAGTGTCTACTCATAAGGTTATCATTAATATACTACGTTTTGAGGGAAGAACTCAAGAAAATGATTCTTCCAGTGTGCAGTCACCATCCAGAACCATATCTACTGCCACCTGAGGCCAGGTCCTCTACTACTGGGTCTGGTTTCATCTGTAGTGAAAAAGCATAAAACAAGATGGTTCCTCAGCTCCCTCTAGTTGTTACAGAATGACCCAGGAGGACCTCGGAAGTGGCAGGATTGGTCAGGACAAGGGAAAGCATGACGATGAGGGGACAAGAAATCATGCATCAACTGGATATTTTCCCATAGCTGTCCCTTCCTAGGAACAGGGCAGAACCTACCAGGATACAGGGGTACTGCTTTCCCAGGGCACTCATGAAGCAGGGCAGGCAGGTTGGATCTGAAGCAGAAATGTAAGCCCTGTGCATGAGGAGATGGAGAAAAGTATTGCCCAAAGGAAGAGGATGAATGCATTTGCTGTGGGAACAAAACACATGCATGCCAGCCTGAGGAACCAGCCTCTTGGGAGGGTGGGGAGGAAATCAGTGTAGCTCAGCTCTTGCTATGTTCCAGGCACATGTGACAAGCTCAGCCTGAGAAGAAGGTTCCACCCTGCATTTCAGAGGAACGAAGTTGCCATTCTCCCATCAGGTTAGATTGGGTAATGGACTCCAAGTCACACAGCTGGTGAGCAGCTGTGCCAGGGTGGGAAGCAGGAAGCCCGACCCAA
Organism: Lophiomys imhausi; assembly: GCA_907164525.1. Classification (NCBI taxonomy): domain Eukaryota; kingdom Metazoa; phylum Chordata; class Mammalia; order Rodentia; family Muridae; genus Lophiomys; species Lophiomys imhausi. The sequence continues at coordinate 10,756,954 of CAJQZJ010005020.1, forward strand.
ACCCTGGATTCCTTCCGTTCCATCTTGTCTCTTACTCAGACCTGTGTCCTTGTAATGTCACACTCAGTCATAGCAAAGAGCCAAATAGGGCTGGTGATAACCACAATCCAGATACACATACACCATTCTTTTTTTTAAAAAAATATTTATTTATTACTTCAGGGTACATCTCCATCACAGTGTCCTCTTTCCACCCTCCCAGTCCCTCCCTCTACCCCCTATCCCTTCCATCCCACTCCTCTGGAGCACACACACTCTTAAGTGTCAAAAGAGCCTCCCCCCCCACATCTGTTGGAGTCACTGTGTAGCAGATCCCTCTCAAGTCTAGAAAGAAGAATCAAAGTTGACTTTTTGAGTGCTAGTGTGTAAACACAGTAACACGGGGTGGGAACGGTAAAGCTACCAGGAGCACCTGAGCCCTCTAGGACATGGTTCTTAACTGTCTGAACCATTGAACACATGCAAATGAAGCAGGTACTAGGTAACATCAAGACTGCTATGTCAGGAGTTCTGAGGGACCTGGTTTGTCTGCATTGGTACAGGGCAGTCTGTAGCACCAGAATAATCATGTCTGGTCCATTTAGTCAGCACCTAGGGACTGGCTGCTTGGCAGGTGATCACACTGGTTGGCCACAGCCATGGGACCTGCTTTAACTCATCACTTGTTCCCTTCGCTCCTGTCCCGCAGTCTCCTGATATCACTCATTCGCCTCTCTCTTCAGTGCTCACTTTTGCCTGCCATAATCTGGTGAGGCAGGCTGGGATGTACACAAGGGTTAAACTTCCCCAGCAGCACCCATTCCTTCACTCCAGAAATTGAGATGAGAACATCACCAATCAGAAAAACTCTTTCACTCCATTTCCATGCTTGGGACACGCTATGTACTGGCCCTGAGCACTTCAGGTGGCAAGAGGACTGTCACAGTTCCAGACACCAGGTGGCGTTGTGAACACTGAAAGGAGGTTTGTTCTTTAGATGTGAGGGCTGAGAAAAGTACATAGCCAGAGAGTTAAGTAAAGACAGTGTGGGGTTGAATAAACCAGTTGTTCCTAGATAGCAGACACCAAGTTGGACAGCCCAGAGCAGATAAGAATGTGCCCAAGCTGAAAGGCATACCCTTCACTATACCCTGCTGCAGGGTGAGCTGGCCCAGGAAGACTGGGATCACTTAGAGTGTGTCTGCCTCTTATGCGACTATTTCTTCCTCCTAGGAGATGGAGACTTGTTTCTGAATGGAGCTGTTGTGCCAACCACAAGGTGGTGAATGCCCACTTGTCTACCCATCTTCAGCAGGCTCCCCTTCTCCATCCACACATTCCTCTGAAGCATCCATTTGAACCCATTTTCTTTAATGCAAGTGCAGCAGTTCCATGCATCCATTTGCATTTTCAATTCTAGAAATCATTAATATTTTAAAACAGCCAGCACTATGGCTTATTAACCCACTTACATTCCCTACCTCTTACTGCTAAAGGGGAGCTTTCTATTTGAGAGCTAATTGAACATGGGGTGATCCGCAGCTTCAATAGAAGCTCTGTTGTTAACCTCCAGACTTCCCAGTCTCGTTGGGGAGACATAAGCATATAGGCAGTAAGAATTCTGAGTTCAGGGAGGACGCAGAGGAGATCCTTGCCCCAATATCAAGAGTCAGGTCAGGTTTTCTCAGAGAAGGCTTTTGAGCACAAAGAATGTAGGATACACAGAGGATCTGTGCTCAGGTGTCATTTCTTGTGGCTTCTGATTGAGTTTAAGACCTAGGGCCTTTAAGTCAGTCAAACCTGGATTCAAACCCCAGATTTTACTCCACTAATTGTGGGGCAAAAAAATCATGCCTTACATTATCTGAGATCTTTGGAGTGTCAGGGTGAGGGTGGCTGGACAGGCATTGGTTGGTATGGACTGCTGGGTATAACCAGGGCCAAGATGGAGGCAACCTCTTCAGATGCCCACAGCTGTGAACCTATTCTGTGGATCTTGTCGACCCCTCCAACCCACATATCTTTCCAGTCATTAGCGTGAGCAAGTTCCTTCAACACTTACAACTACCCTGTGTATGCTCAATCACTCCTCATCTCATAGAGAAATCAGAGAGTTTGAGATCAGCCAGGAGTTGATCCCCAAGATTCAATATCAAGCTCTCTGCTCCTTGCCTAAGAGATGCCATGAAGGTAAAGAAGTGGTGAATACACTGTGTGCTGCATGGCTTAGGTGTGAGCTACTTACAGTAGTATCGTGTAAGGTGCAGAACTTAGTTTTTCCTTCAGTATGCCCACCCTGGTCTCTCCGGCTAGAAAGTCTGTGCATCCTGTCTTACAGAACTGGGTCATTGTATCTCTCTGTGGACTGCATGTCTCCTATGCCTTTGTTACCTCCTCAAGTATGGAGACAGAGGCCTAGCCCTGACACCTAGCTAGCACAGTCCTCGGCACATCAGCACACTGTAATGATTGCAACACCGCAGCCAATGTTTACTAAATGGAATTTTGAGAAAACAGCACAAACCAGATCAATTCCCAGGAGAAAATGTTTTCCAAAGGTCTTAGCCTGGGCACATCAATATAAAAATGACACAGCTCTAATTTGCTTTCAGACTCAGACTGGGAAGAGGAACTTTGACCCTGTCAAAAAATGAGAACAAATTAAATTGAAACACAAAGTCACTTCCCTTGTTGCAAGCTCTGGGTTTCTAATTAATGTGCAGTGCTATGGCAAGGTCTGCAACCGGATTGGGAAGACAGTGCTACCTTGCAAACTAAGCAGGGCTCACGATGGAGCTAGGTTGTTTGTTTTTCTTTTCTGGGCAAAACTGTATTTTGTGGTGTAGGTCCACAGATAAGAGCAATCCCAGGCGATTAGAAAAAAAGTAAGTATCAGAAGCTGACCTTGCATGAAAGAGCACACAACAAAACAGCCCTCAACACCATCACCCACCCACACAGTCCCCGAGGTGCCACCTGAGCCTCTAGGAACTTTGAAAAAAAAAAAAAAATGGAACTTTCAATGTAGGTTGAAAAGTTGGCAGTCACCTTGTGGCAAGGCAAAGGCGGAAAGGCGCTTAAGGCAGGAACTAGCCAGTTTGTGAGGCGGTTTGGGTAGCCAGGCTCCACAACGCTGATGTGGAGACTTGTGAATGACAGGGACCTCATTCAGGGAAGGTGGGGCAGTCACGACAGGCACCCACTGGGAGAGAATGCTGATTTTGAACAAAGAAGAACGCTGACCGGACAGATGCCTAGCTGACTTTCATTCTGTGTGGGCCTGAGTAACCAGCCAGGGACTACAACACCTGCACACGACCCCCTGGTGTGCACATTGACAGAGCAGATTTTTAGGCCCCACTCTAGATCCATGGGTTAGACTCTCAAGCAAAGGTCGTAGGGATATGTCCCACAAACTTTTTATGATAAGGATGTGGCAACTTCTGGCTTAGGATACTGGCAGTGCTTTCCTCACTGGGGCCTCTGGAATAAAGTGTGGCTGCAACAACCCACTTCTCTACTCCCTCATTTCCATATCTGAAACTGGGCCAAGAGTCCTACAGGGATATACTACCCTGGGAGAAGATGTATGATGAGTGTTTTCTGTGTGCAGACAAAGCCCGACATTCAGGGCATGCAGTGGGTTTGAATGCTCCTTGGAAGTGTGTGCAAGGAATTGCCCTCATGATCAGTTACTGAAGAGTATCTGGGAATCTCTCTTCCTGATGTTACATGTTGGTTCACAGTGACATCGGTCCCCAGGTGCTCCTTCCCTCAAGGGGGACAATCCAGTGAGTGATCTCTGTCACATCTGTGTAGCCAGTGCTTCCAGGCTCCAGATTCCTCAGTGAGCATAGGATACCAGGTCATAGATGTTCCTGGGTGAGTTCTATCTAGAGAAGCCAGGGTGGGGGAGCTCCTGTAGCCCTTGATATAGCAAGCTGGTCTTTCAGACTTCCATCTTTCCCTGTGGCTCTTTCCGAGTCTTTTGATGTTCTCAGAAAATTACACTCAATCCAGAGTCAGAAGCAGATAGCTTAGAGTGGGAGTCAAGGTGCCATCCTCTCCCTCCCTCCTCCAGCCTTTACAGGAGGGTTAGGTGGCTGGTCAGGAGCCTGGGTGGGGAGAAGGGCTCATAGCATATGTTCCCAGTGCTGGTTAGTTTTATGTCAACTTGACACAAAGTAGAGTCTTTGGGAAGAAGGAAGCTCAATTGAAAAAATATCCCCACAAGTTTGGCCCCTGGCAAGCCTGTAGTGCATTTTCTTGATTGATATGGGAGGATCCATTTCATGGTAGGCAATACTATCCCTGGTGTTAGGTCTCAAACTCAGGGTAAAGAATTCCTCAGACTCTGTTACAGGGTATGGCTGCCATAATATGACACCTACCATAAATTTCTCCACTGGTTGGGCTGTTCTTCCCCCAGTTGCCCTTTCTTATATAACCCAGCCATTTTTGTTACCCAGCCTTTTCATTTACTCTTTACTCTCCTAGCTTTCCCTTCTCTCCCATCCTCCTCACATGGCGCAGCTCAAGTTCATGTTCACTCTGGACCCTTCCAGGTGTCTCTGGCTATGTTCTCCTTTTTATCTAAAATAAACCTTCTCCTTCTGCACACCTAGGAGCAGTCACGTCCTTTCTCCCTCCCTCCCTCCCTCTCTCTCTCTCTCTTTCTCTCTTTCTTGTTTTTATCCACCCAGTCCTGAGAGCTCTATGAAAGCAGAATGAGTAAGCGATGAGGAGCAAGCAGTAAGCAGCGTTCCTCCACGGCCTCTGCATCAGTTCCTGCCTCCAAGTTGCTGCCTTAAGTACCTGCCCTGACTTCCCTAGATGGTGGACTATAAGCTATATGCTAAAATAAACCATTTCCTCCCCAAGTTGCTTTTGGTCATGGTGTTTATCATGTATGGGCTACTGAACTATAGTTATGCCATCTCATGAAACTATTCCTAGGAATATTTTAAGTGCTAAAATTATCTTGGGTAAAACTGGTCTCTGGACCAGCCCTAAATTCCTAAACAATGTGACTCTGATTTAAAGGTTAACTGCCTGACCTTTTAACTGCTATCTCCAAGCTTCTGTAAACAACACTTGCTTGCTGCAGATGTCCAGAGCTGCCTTTCTATTACACGTCACAACTGTGGACTTTTTTGCCCTTAAAAAGGAATCAACTGGAGGTCAAGGGAAGAGGGTGCTTCCCACTAATCTGCTTGGCACATTCCTGCAGGTGGTGAAAAAAAAAAAAGAAGACTACATTTGACTTATTTAGGTTTCTTGGGAGTTTTTCTCTTCAGGTACCCCATAACAATCACAACAGAAAACTAATAAAGCACTTAAATAGAGCTGTATCTAGAGCCTTTAATGAAGCAGTTAGGTGAAATGAGTTCACTAGGATAGGGTCTAATCCAGGCATCCTTTAGGAATAAGTGATTAAGATATAGATATTTGGACCAAACACAATATAAAGACTGGTAAGCATAGTTATTCTCTAGCTGAAGATGAAGGTTTCAGAGGCAACAGCCCACCAATACTCTGGACCTGGGACTGATAGCCTCTAGAGCTTCCATAAGTGAGTTTCTGCTATTTCAGCCCCTTGGACATAGTATTTGTTGTAGCTGAACAAGTGGATCCAGGGAAGCAGAGGTACAGGTACTGGGCTCTTTCTCCAGCTCTTACACAATTTTCAACTTCATTAAAGAAGATGGCAGTGTGTCTCATGGGCTGTTCATAGGAGTTCCTCAATCAAGATACTGGACTAACAGCATGCTTATTGTGCCATATGTGTGGTTTGTGTTATTCCCTCACTGTATAGCTGTGCAAAGTTCAGCTAGCTCTGTATCCACATCAAACCTCAGTTTTATTGCCTAGGAAATGGGAACCACAAACTTTTTGTCTCTCATTTAAAAAGCTGTCTGGAAACAGTGAGGTAACAGATGAGAGAGAAGATTAGAGAATACATGAAGCAGGAGCAGATAAGAGGAAGCCCAGCATCCCAGCAAAGCTGGCTGTTGTCCTTAAAGGCTGATGGGAAGCCAAGAAATGCAGAACACTGCAAACAACGGGCTTAGACACAGATTGGGTCTAAGGTCTAGAGATGCCCCTTCTGCATAAACTTAGATATATCACTCAACTTCAGCTACCTGCCTATGAAACAAGGGGAGTGACAGGTATGCTGGAGGATGCTAACGCTTTGTATTCAAACTCACCAAGTTCCAAGGAGTTCTGTGAACTTGTTCAATTCAACAAATTTCCCCACCTGCTGCCAGTGGTTCATGGGAGGGTAGGTGCCAGTGGAGAGAACCTAAACTTCTTTCCTATCAGGGTCTCATCCTGATCCTAACATGGAGGTCTTCTAAAATCCCTACAGAGGGAAACTGGACATTGGGACCTTTGCTAGCAGGCAGCAGACCCCAGTTTCCCAATATGTGATCCATGCATTTGGCCTCTGGCTTCTCCACACTGTCCCTGTGGCTCAGAATCATCAGAACAAGAGAGGGCATTCAGGGATGAGGCAAGAAGTATACTAAAAAGAGAGCCCTAAGGATTTCTTTCCAGCAATTTTACCCATAAGATGCTGGGTGCAAGGCTGATCCTCACAGAGGGCCTTGGTAGAGACATGGGTTTGCTGTTCTGGGGTCCTTCCTAATTCTGTATCCCCTATCTCTGCTAACAAATTTACACCCACTTGTCAAGACTTGAACTCTGATCAGAAGGTGATTGGAACTTAGTGAGGAGCCATGGAGCATGAGGTCTGCCATCATGCATCAGTTGACAGCTGATTTGTCAAAAGCATATTAAGTGTAACCACTTTCTACTTTTCTGGGTGAAGAGAATGGATGGGGAAGATCCCTAACTAGCCATTCTGTTTTCAGGCAACCTTTTGGCTTTGAAAATATAAACAGGAGGTAATCGGTGGCATTCTAAACAATGACCCCCCAAAATCTGCTCAGGAAAATAACAAGACTCATTTCTCTGGACACTGAGAGGCCAGCAGATAAAGTCCAGTGGGTGGGTAGTTCTGTGGGTTTGGTTTAGGATAGAGTGGGGGATTTCCCTTCTGTTGAAGAGCTGTCACTCCTGTGTGAACATAATGAAGACTCATAAGTTGCGTCTAGCCTGTGCTGATTGGGTCTCTGCAGTCCCCAGTGTGATTGGACAGTGGTCAAGAACAAGTGTGCCAAACAAGGAGAGAAGAGGATCAGAACAGTGCCCCACTGTCACAGCCAGCCCTATATGCTGGTCTGACTTGATATGCAGCTGAACCCTGCCCTGCCTTGGCCTTTAGACAAAGGTTTATTTCAACCATAGTCCATACTAGTGATTGATGATACACAGCCAAGTAGGATCTTGTTTGGTTGGGTGCCACTGGGGTTGGAGAGGGAGGGCACAAGAACATTGCCTCCAGCCTCACTCCTGCCTAATGCCATAAAAGGCAAAATTCAAGGAGTAGCTGAAGATGATGGCCTGAAGGCTCGTCCTGAGTTAACCCAGGCCCAGAGACTGCTCTTTCTACAGGGTCAATCCAAAGAGGAATTTGAAAAATGGGTCAACTGTGAGTAAAGAAAAGAGGGGAGCTAAGAAAACTGACTTCATCCAGATTGCAGGAAATCTACCCGCAGAGCATAATCCACCAAGACCGCCTCCTCCGGTGCATGGATGCCTCTGTGGTGAAAGCCCCCCCCCCCCCAGTGAGAACTCAATACCAACCCTGCCTCCTGTGAAAATGCCCAGGACCAGGGGGATGTGGAGGCAAATTGCTGCTGAAGCAGGGCAAGTACACAGGCGGGCAGGTGAGGGGCAGAAGCTGCAGCTTAACTGGTGCTGCTTCCATTTCCATATATATATGGAACATATACACATATGGAACACACACACATATATATATATATTTGGGGGGGGGAGACAGACACTGAGGTGATTTTTACATGACATTCCCGATTTGTAAGTATTAGAAACATTTCTGACACCCTCCACCAAATAAAAAGAATGGAAAAGAGAAGAGAGAGAGGAGAAGAAAGAGAAGAGAAGGGAATGGGGGGGGGAGAGGAATAGAGTGTAGGAGAGGAGCCAGAAGATATGGATAGAGGAGTGATTTCTTTGGCTCTGGTTTCTGCTATAAATACTGGAACCCTGAAAGCTGGAAAAGTCACATGGTAGAAGCATGTCACTTGTGTGACTGCAACTCATGCTCTGAATCTCAGTTGTCCCCTCTCTAAGCAAAAGAGAAAAAAGAGGTCTCAGAGTCCTTAGTCTGTGGCATTCCAGAAGTCCTGACTCCAAATCCTGGACCGTGTCCATCAACCGCATCCAAACAGCATGACACAGGCAGTGGACAGTGGGCTAGCTACCACTTCCCCATATGACTGCTGTGCCACCTTTGAAAGCCACTTTACCTCTCTGAGTCTACTCCTGTCTCTTTTTTAAATAAGATCTTAAAACCAGATAGATAATTGGAGGTATGGTCAGGGCTTCTGCCGAGATGACATCTGAGGCAGCTAGGTCAGGATTTGGGTTTCAGGGAACTCACAGGAAGTGGAGCTGCAGCAGGGAAATAAAAAGCTGATACTAAAATAAATCATAAACAAATCCTCCTCCCTCCCCTGAAGTCAGAACTGGTGTCTCTTTACTGCCTTCCTCATCCTCTATCTCATGAAGGCAACAGTCACAGCTAAGTCTATGATACAACAGCTTCTGGACTCCACATGGCCTGCTAGTCACAGTTTTATCTCAGAATCTCTAACTCCGGCTTGCTGTTATGTCCCAGTTTGAGAGATGAGTTTGAGGTGCAGCGAGGTTGACTAACCTTGCTTCCTTGAATCTTTTCAAAATCTTCATGATGTAGACATTGTCATCTCCATTCTACAGATGACAAAACTGAGGGTCAGAAAGTTCTGGTCACGTAGCTTGTTGTAACACAGATGGGACTTCTTCTTCCTTGAAGCCTTAGCTAGTTACCGTTCCATCATTATGCATATGGTTCCCTTCCTCTCACCATGCTTAGGTGTCCTGCCTTTGCACACCTAGGCAGGGTTAACTTCCTTTACTGAAGGAAGATCACACTCTGCCTCCCTCTCTAGATTGATGCTCTGTGTTCATTGTCTTACTCAACGGTATTTGGACCAGTGTCTAGCAGAACACATAAGAAGACTATGATGGATAGGCCTCATACCTCTGGATCACCATCTTTTAGTACAGAGCACTATGCCTTGCAGGTAGTACGTGTTGAACAAAAACACTTTAATGAATGGAAGGATAATTGGGCAGGAAATAGATACAAGAAAATAAAGAGGGGAAAAAAGGGAGAAGGAAGGGAATAAAAGATAGGCAGGCCTAGCTTTTTTTTTTTTAAATTAAGACATAGTGTCTGTGGAGATCTGATCCAGGGTACGGTCTTACAAGCATGCTCTATCTGATAGGCGTGGCCTCTAGGGCATCTCAGCATGTCTATCTG